>JAFIRS010008093.1:0-19618 GCA_018342105.1 Gonioctena quinquepunctata
CATCACTTATTTCAGACTTGAATTTAATTGTACTTGTAATAAAGATTACTAATTAAATGCTCGCGTACATGGAATCAAGTAAATCTGTTGACTGTCGAATTATAACTCGTTCTCTGCTTTTAGATTTCAGTTTCTTTATATATAGTCTCGATTCCTCCCTCTCGGTTGGGTTATTGCAGTAATTTAATGCGTGACTTTAATGTGAACTCATTAATACCAGCGCGTAAGAATACTTCAAATAGACCCCCCATCCAATGATGTATTTATAGCTTTTTATGAGCGGTCGGAAAGTTGAAATAACCGGGCCTAGACAGGTCGGTCCCATTATCAAGTTAATTTATTACAGAACAAGAATGTCTCCTATGATATTCACCGCGTAATAGATCCTCTATATTTTCGGCAAAGTTACTCTTCAACCGTAATAGGTCATTAAATGAACAATCTGAGAGAATTATGTCTTCCTTTAAAAATTACTGGTGCAGGTGTTAGAACTTGATAATGGTTATTTCTTTGTCTAAATGATTATGACTAGGCAGGGTCCCTACACTCGAATATCGAAATCTCTTCCTTTAAGAGTATGTATACCTTATTGGATTATGTGGTTTCTTGAAACGATTGTCTACAAAGCCAGTTTCTTTGAATGTTTTCAATATCCTTCCCACGGTACTAAAGTGAATTATTATTGTATGAAAATCTGTACACAAATCAACTCCATTTATTAAAGGGGGGTTCCAAAAATTTTGTTTTTGGATAACATTGTACATAAAACTTATTTGTGAATTATAAATGTAGGAAAATCTGTACACAAAACAACTCGATTTATTAAACGCAATTATTTGACATTAACCAAAACTAAAAATTTGTTTCAAAAGCCTACTAAGGGAAAATTTTATTTTGATTCGATCAATTGTACTATTTTCTTCCCGAGATGTTGCATTAGTCTTGTATTGTTTAAAATCACGAAATTTTATATCATGTTTAGTACAAATCGCTAGAACGAAAGTCTTTTGAATAGTTATGAAACTGTAGGTCATTGTTTAGTTTATGATATTTCGGGTTTGTTTGTAACTGAATTATTGCTCAGAAAAATAATCCAAACTGGATAAAAATCTATTAAAAAAAGAAATACGAGTGTAATAAGAATGAAGAGAAATTTTATTCGATTACTTTCATATTAACGTCCATACTTCGAAAATCCGAATCAGTTTCACAATGAAATGAAAAAACTAGATGAACTTTGCAACAACAAAGACGAATATCTGGAGGTGCATTTATTTTTTTTTCTGGTAACAGGCCAATGTAAGTATTTTCTGAGCGAGATATAATATTGAAGTCTCGTATTCATCAAAATTATGAAATTTTAATCATGTTTCGTTCGAATCGGTAGAGCTAAAGATTCGAAAAATTAAAAAAATTGGAAAAAAGTCGAAGTGACAGTAGAAAGTCCAAATTTGGAGGAAAGGTATAAAATTGGAAACTGAGCAACTTTTTCCCTTGCCATTTTTCGAAATTTCTAAAAAAAACTGATTTCTTGAGGATTTTTGAAAAAAATGTCAAATTTGACAGGTTTAGAGTAGCACATGACAAAAGGAAAGAGGCTGTTTTTTACTCATATTTCAACCACAAACTAACTGCGAAGTCAAATTTTAATTATACCTCTTAACTTCCATATGTTGCGAACTGTATGTGTGACACTGTATATATATATATATATATATACATATATTGTAATGGATTTGTAAGATGATTTATTGTTGTTATGATTTGATATGATAATTATTTTCGCTCCGTGTTGGAAGCCAATTGTAATGATGGGTTGTTTTGTTAATTATTTAATTTATTATTATTATGATTACAAATGTTTTCACACTGCTTTGGGAAGCCAATTGTTAAGATATAACAATTGTTGTTAATTTTACCCACAAATATTTTCTCTACCTTCTTTGCCTTTATGTTGGGTACCAATTGTTCTATAATTTGCTAATTTATTTTTTGAATTAATGTTTTCTCGCCACGTTGCTGCCAATTGTTATTACCTTATTTGCCTTTATGTTGGTTGTCAAATTGTAATGAAATAATGATTGTTATTTTGCCCTTACTTTGGATGGCAATTTGTTATGATTGGGTAGAATATAATAATTTCTATTTATATTTATATGTTTTGTATTCCTTCCACCCAATACCATAACAATTTTATTGAATATATGTGAAATTTTTATTATTTTTACTCTTTGTACTTCCTTTTCTTACAACGCCTTCGCCTCAGGAGTCGGTACTGGCAATAGAGCCACTGCCTGTCTTGATGTCATCTGAACTATTTCAGTTCAGTGTTTATCGGTGAGATATTAGCATATCATTATGGAAAGTAAACCAGAAATTATAAAAAACAATTATTTCCTTTATTCAGGAAAGCTTATATCAACCTGGCCTGCGATAGATAACTTATAGCTATGAGCAATTGACAAATTTTCATAAAATAATGAAAAACAGTGATGGATATTGTAAATATATGCAATTTCATATACTGTATGTTTCAACCTTATAATTTTGTTGATCACATGTAATCCAAAATAATTTTGTAAATCTAGACTTTTTGTTGTATTTCAAACAATCATGTGTTGTAATCATTTTTGAAAATGCAGGAAAATGATTGCATTATAGTATTTGCATATATTTACCTATCAATGTTATACAGAGGCTTATAAAGGAAATATAATCTCAAAAATGTAAAACAATATCTCATGAACTACTGACTATTAAATATTTATTCTTTTTTTGGATATTTTGAGAAATTATTTCTTTTGACCTTTTAAAATATATTACTGGTCCTTCCTAACATAACAAATTTTTTTGAGATTGTATTTCCTTTATGAAGCCTCTGTATAACATTGATAGGTAAATATATGCAAATACTATAATGCAATCATTTTCCTGCATTTTCAAAAATGATTACAACACATGATTGTTTGAAATACAACAAAAAGTCTAGATTTACAAAATTATTTTGGATTAAATGTGATCAACAAAATTATAAGGTTGAAACATACAGTATATGAAATTGCATCTAACTAAAATAGCCAATGGGAGAACAAACAACTTCAGAACAGATATGGTTGGATAAAAGATTTGAAATTGTGGAAAAGTGAGAACAAAGAAACGTCAAAGATAATTATTAACAAATATTGTATTTAGTTTATAAGAAATGTAAAATATGTTGTTGATAAGTTTTCTCAAATAACACCAAATTAGTGAAAGTGCGACAAAGAAAGTGGCGATTTTGAAAATTCAAATAAAAAGACAAAACAGAAATGGTATCCAGGTGAAGAAAAAACAAAGCAAGGTAGAGATTGAAAAAATGTTTAGAAAGAAACCACGTACAAAATTTGAGAGAAAAGAAATTGAGGATTTTCACTAATGATAAGGTAGTTTTTCCTACAATAACAAACCAATTCAACCACTGGATAATTTCGACACAAAATAAATAAGGATATATTATTTATATTTTTGTCTTAGTTATAAGAACAATATTACTTCTGTATATACGCCTGTTACCCCTACTCTGTAATTAAATGTAATCTGTTAAGTAGTGTAATAAAAAAAAAAGTTTGGACTCCAACTTGCGGAAAGCTTTATCATATTTGGTAGACCATCTCCTGTCAACTTATGTAGGTGAGCTGCGATGTCTGCAAATCCTTCCACAAAACGGCGGAAATAGGTACATAGGAAGCTCCTCATTTCGTGCTTATCTTTTGGTCTCGGCCAGTCTCGAATTGCCTGTATTTTCGATTCATTCGTTTGAATTCCTTCTGCCGAGACTGTGGCCCAAATCCACTTGCTTCTGGAATAGGGAACACTTCTGAAGATTCAGCTTGAGGTTGGCATCCCTTAAACCTACGCAAACTTCACGCAGGTTGGCCAGATGTTCTTCGAAATTCCTTCCCATAACCATAACATCATCCAGATACCCAAGGCAAGTTTTCCAAGTGAGTTCACGCAATATCAGCTCCATCAATCTCTCGAAGGTAGCCGGAGCATTACAGAGACCAAAAGGCATAACGGTAAACTGATACAGTCCGCAACCAGTAGTAAACGCAGTCTTTTCCTTTTCGTCTTCATGTATGCCCAGTTGCCAGTATCCGCTCTTCAGGCCCAACGTTGAAAACCATTGCGAGCTTGCTATTGCAGTCAGTGGGTCGACGATTCTGGGTAATGGGTAGCTGCCCTTCTTCGTGACGTTATTCAGATTCCTATAAACGACACAGAATCATGTAGATCCATCCTTTTTGGAAACCAGTACCACAGGGGCGGACGATGAACTCGATCATTCCTCAATAACGCCATCTTTGGTCATTTTCTCGACAAGTTTTTCCACTTCCTGTTGTTTGGCAAATGGTAATATTTTGGAGGTTTCTTTATTCGTCGGTTAAATTTTTTGTTAAAAAGTTATTATTTTTTATTTTTTTGTAGCTAAAATCTCCTAATTACTTATTACTTTTATTATTAACAGTTATATAATATAATTACCTACTTTAATTATTAATTGTTAAATAATATAAATACCTTTCAACAAAAAAATTTTTATAACAACATGGGTTAGCCTGCAAAAAATGCTGCTCAAATGAAAAAACAATATTTAGAAGAATCTAATAAAAAATCAATCATCCCCTATTTTCTACCCATAGTGGTGTATTTTTTTAAAATATAAATGGGACCAACTTCGAGGTATGCCCTATTCAATGAAAAAATAAATATCATCTGAATCATCTGAATCGGATGTCAAGCATAAGTGCGGATCTGAATGGTAACCTTATCTCCATAACTTTTGAAAGGTTCCATATGAAACATTGGGAAACAATTATTTGGAATCGTAATACCGATCCTACTTTTTGAGAGAAGAAACATTACAATCACTCGACAGAGAGCGCTGGGGGCTCACACCGTTGGAAAGGTAATTCAATGATAGTTTCAACCATGGTTGTTCAACGGAATCACAATTGCGATGAGTTACACTGAATACGGTCAATATAGGACGATTCATTACTCAACTGATTTTTTCTTTTCGAATTCATTTCAAAGCTAAAGTAGGTAGAAATTTTGAATTCATACAGTAATCCAATTTTTTTAATTGATGCGGCCGATAGTTGAGGAAAATACATATTGGAGTAAACAAAAGACACTCAATCAACTGAATAATTTTCACTTAACTAGGTTTACAAAACCACGACACGTGTTTCGCCATACAATATCCTTTTATAGCCTTTTCTAACTCATTTATTTTTAATGACCATAATTATAAGAGATTTAGTAATCTGATCATCAAGCAGTATCCCAGAATTGCCCATTATGAAATTGGATTAATTTGTCGATGTTTGAGAATTTCTAATGTAACAATGATTATATCATCACTTACCTGCTCTTTATATCATCGCATTTGTACTTGGAGAAGAGTTTCATTCTACTTCCACTGGTATTATTTTGAATTTGAAACATTATCATGGTTCGTGTACGTCCTATCGAAGAGAAAACTGAAGCAATCTTCATTTTTGGCCCATGGGAACTACCATGCAGCAGAGAGAATTCTTGATGGAAAATTCTCCGATCATCCAATAACTCGAAAGTATTTGAGGGAACCGGATGAAAAAGTCGACGGAAATGGCACTGTTCATGGGGCCAAAAATCAATTTCAGAACAGACGGAAGTTTCGGTAATTGCCAAATGCATATTGTGAAAAAATGTATGCACGAAATTAAAAAAATGATGGTTGGAAAGGAAATTGAATTGTCTTTTCAACGATGAGCCAAATATCCCCCAAGCCATTTGAAAGTTGATGCCCCCGGTGATATCATTCAATACCTTTTTTTTCTTCATTGTTTTACGTCGAACCATTCAAAAGTTAACAGGGGGGGGAAAAGGCTAGAAGAAGCCGCACTTATGCTTGACATTTCAAATGCACATTGTGGAGGAACAGATCAACGAAATGATAAAAACAATTAGATGGATAGACAGAGAATTGAACTATCTTCTCAACGATGTGCCACATGACCACACATGCCATTCAAATTTTTTAAGTTGATGTCCCGCCCCCCCGCGTCATTTATCGGACAATTGTAATGTCTTTCATTTAAAAAATTTGTATCGGTGATATCATGCAGCATCTTTTTTCATTGTTCTACGTCGAATCGTCCAAACGTTAACAGGGGGGGGGGGGGATCTATGAAAAACCGCACTGAATAATGTTGATAGGAACAGTCAGTCACTCAGTCACTCAGATTATTTGGGTTTCCCATTAATCTGAGGTTGATCAATAGTTTCACTTTTTTTATTTTGGTACATTCTTGAAAGTTTCCTAGTTCTAATTAGGCATATTTGTACTTCACGGGTTTTCTATATTCAATAATCATTTTATTCGAGTAAGGTTAGTCAACCAATATAAACATTGGAAAGGTTTGTTGGGATTTGAATCAGTTTGGTTGAAGAAGATCTTTCGTTGCTTCGCAGCATCGATAGATATACCAAAAATCCAAGAAATATATTGTGTGGCAAGATATGCTGATCCATTTGAAATGAGATCAGCAAACAGATCCTCGAGTATTTTCACTAACCGAACAAAATATCGAAATACAATATTCGGCATTATCGAAAACTATCGGAGCTTCGGCCCATTAAGAGTGAATAAGGATATGTTTCCCTTCTTTCGCAATGAAAACAATTCCAATGTGAATCCTACCACTGATTGAACTCGAGTCAATCTTCCTGAAGCATCAATCAGGGCTTTTTCTGCGAAAATGGATCGGCAAATTTATCCTACGAACCATATCAAATGAAAGCTATTTCTGAAAGAAGACACATCTATATTTCACTATATCGTCACATAACAAAAACAACCAAGATTTCCGTATTGAGAGAGCTGTCACGGATAAATATGAAACCTGATTTTTATCAAGTTTCGACGTTTTTTCACCCGACTGCGCGACGCCAAGGAGGGTTATGTGTTTATCATGTATGTATTAGGCTAAGATCGAGCAGCTGAAAACCTGGCCAATCGAGTAACAGAATGAAATGTTTTTGAAATGTTAGTAATCAGAGCAAACATAAGAAAAATCATTGAGTGCCTGGGCAAAAGTGGTGCATACGTTTTTTATGGCATTTTTCGGAAAAAGCAACCATACCATTGTAGCAACAGTTTGGTATTAGTTTCATTACAAATTAACTTCCCAGTGGTCCAGCGGTCTTAGGTCTTGGTTCACGTGAGGGAGCATGGGTGAGCATGGCCCAGCTCGGGAAACTTGTTTTTATTTGTTCTTTCGAAATTGAGTGAGTACTAAAATTTCAAAAATATATCATTATGTTACTCGATTGGCCAGGTTTTCTGCAGTTCTGTCTCGGACTATATGTTTGTTCCTTTATGGCGCTCTAGTGACCAAACGCGTGTGCCGATTGTGATGATTCTTACGTCAATCTAATTGTCTCAATCTTGCGATAACCAGACGCAATATTGTGAATAAAGACATGACAGAAATAATCAAAATTCAATATGGCGATAACTAGACGCCATATTGTGAATGAAGACATGACAGTAATAATCAAAATTCAATATGGCGACAACCAGACGCCATATCGTGACAAAATTCAATATGACGACAATAAACGCCTTATTGTGAAAAATCCCAACTAAAAAGTGTGAAATTAAAAAAGAAAATAAAAAAAAACCCGACTGCGTAAAATGTTAACTTATATATATATATATATAATATAATAATTATAGAAAAAAATTTTTAAAGACAAGCTTTTATTCAAATGCACTGAAGAAAAGAAAATAATTGCTTATGTGTGACGTAGGTTATTCCGTGAGTTATGGATTCAAACGCTGGTCGCGCAAAGCTTTCAGTTCGAATACAAAAGCGACAAGCTTTTGAACTCGTCATACATCCAAAGCAATTATTCTTCACTTTTTAGTGAATTTGAATAAATGCTTGTCTTTTGAAAGTTTTTTTATTGATTATTTTATTTTGTGCTTCTTTAGTACTTAAGTTCGTCTCAATCAATGCATTTTTGTCAAAGCATCGTTAATATGAGGCCTTTTTTTCCTGTCAGTTCTGAGGTATCTGGTCCTTCCTAAAAATTCAGTGGATGATTGACTTCACCTATTTTCCTACCATTAGCGATGGATTTTTCAATTCAAATGGGACCAACTTCGAGGTATAGGGTAAATTAGGGGAATGGCGATCAGCGTATAATAGCGACCACTATAAAATTATTGCTCATAATAAAAATTATCGAAACGATACCTACAGCACCATCTAGTATGCAGTGCCCAGAACTAATTTCAATATCCAGAGCGCCAAATTGCATCGTTACATTTCGCATTGTTGTTATTCCCAGGTGATCATGCTTTAATTCAATCAAGGAATGAGGTAAGTTATAGAAAGGTACATAACAAAAAAATATTACTGCTACATATGTGTAAATAAGGTGCATACAATTGCCTCCGAATTCCGTACATCAAAACCAGTGAATATTTCACTTGAGTGATCTAACCTAAAAGTTGAAATTTGTGGACATATTCCGGCAATCGCGATCAAATTCGATGGAGCAGGGGTCTTGATTACCCTTATTGGTTTATACACATAGTGATCTTTTCATTTTCAGATGCCGAGATCATATAAAAGAAAAACCGTCAAAGCAAAATAGCCCGAGGGTGACTTGAGGGAGGTCTTATCATTCATTGAAAACGGTGGAAAAATCTGGAATGCCCCAAGACGATTTGCAATTCCGTACTGATCTTTGCAGACGAGGATGAAAAAAGGGGGAACTGTAGTAAGTGATCCAAAAATGAGAAGGCCCTCATTATTTTCGCTTGAGCAGGAAAATGCTATGCGAATCACCTCAAGTTATTATCTAAAATGTTTTATGGTTTAACGCCAAAAGAACTTCGGAAGGTGGTTTTCGAATATGCTGAGTGGAATGCAATAAAACCCAGCTCCCACAAGAGAACACATCTGGCTGGGAAGGACTGGTTTTATGACTTTCTCAAACGGAATCCCACCATTTCTATAAGGAAACATGAAGCTACAAGCCTAAACCGTATAACAGCCCTCAATAGGGAAGAAATTGACTTTTTTTTCTGAATCTACAAGGGCTTATGGAGAAGTACAAGTTCAAACCTAGCTGTATTTTCAACGTCGACGAGACTGGCATCTCAAATGTCCAACAACCTCAAACAGTTTTAGCTTAGAAAGGGCAGAGACGGATAGGTGCTGCTACCACTGCTGAAAGAGGAGAGACTGTCACAGTTATTTGTTGATTTTCTGCACCTGGTTCATACATAACATCAATATTCATTTATTCCCGCAAGAGAATGTCTCAACACCTACAAAGAGATCGACCACCAGAAGCAATATACCATGTTTCAAATAATGGCTGGAGCAATGAGGATTTCTATTTGGTCTGGCTGAAACATTTTGCTCAACATGTGAAACCATCTATCGAGGAACCTGTATTGCTTATTCACTGGAAATACATCCGTACTGCAAGGAGAATGGAATTATTATGTTGTCCATTCCTCCTCATACCTCCCACCAAACACAACCACTAGATATTTCGTTCTACGTGCCACTGAAAAAAGCATATCGACATGAATGTGATTTATTTTTGAAATCGAATCACTTCACACGAATCACTCATTATGATTTATCTTCGATCTTCAACAAAGCTTATTCCTCAGTAGCAGTAATTAACAAGGAAGGCCGTTAATGGATTCAGTGCTTCAGGAATAATTTTCATTGATCAAGATTTTCCCCCGACAGACATTGTATTGGGGACTCGGAAACATTGATAATGATATGAAATATGACAACTCTCAGGAGAACGTTGCCATTAATGATACTGATCATAATGATAGAAGAAATGATATAGAGGGCTTCTTGGTACCTGTGACTCCAGTTGAAAAATTGCATCAAGTAAGGGCAACAGGATCACGTTCAAAAAGCACTGTTAGCATTCCAGACAATCTCCAGCAAGGAACTTCTCAATGCCATAAAAATGAAATATCGATTGTGGAGATTTCCCCTATTCCCATCGGTCCTGAAAAGACTGTGAATGGTCAATCTCATAAACAACATTCGGATATATTAACAAGCACCCCTATGAAATTGAACCTGATAGAAAAGGAGGAGAAGAAAAATGCTAAAGTTGAAAAGTCGCAGGCTCGTTCAAAGAAAAGACAACAGTTTCTACGGGCAAAGAGAGTGTGTCCAAAAAAGGAAAGACTTTGAAGAAGAATATCAGGTCTACTCTATTCAATTCTGATAGCTCTTCTCAGTCAGAAGACAAAAACATCGAAAACCTGTGTGACAATGATAGTGTGATGACGATGTGAGTCCTGAGAATTCAGATGAAAACTTGTGCATCATCTGTTGAGAATTCGGGAAAAACTAATTATGGTTCAGATGCACTGTTTGTGGATTGTGGGGGCACCAGTGGCACACCCAGGGGAGAGCCAAGGGGCTGCAGCCCCCCTCCCGAGATTTATAATAATTAGAAAAAAAATTGAGATTTTAACTAAAGATAATAATTGTAAAATAAGCTCACCTACAAATATAAAATAAGCCCACCTACTAATACAACATATAGAACGCCATGAACGGATGCTGACTGACTGGTCATCATCGGTCATCCAACGTCCAAAAGGCCTAGGGGAATTCAAAAAAACTGATACTCTCTTTGGTGACGATTTTTGAAACTATAGATTTTTTTTTTTTATGTTCTGATTCCCCCGAAAAGGGATATCCTGTAATGTTCAGAGAACATCGTGGGAACCAAGGGCAAGAAGGTAGGAGTTGGTGTTCTTCTTAAATTTCTGGAGGTTGTATGCCTCGGGGAACACCTCCCTAGGCAATGAGTTCCAAAGCCTCGCTGTTCGTTGGATGAACGAGTCTTTGGAAAGTGATGTTCTGCAGGTCTCCAAAGTGACCACGAAGGGGTGTGATGACTGAACTTGACGGGTTAATCTCGAAGAGACTGCCAAAGCAGGAACGATTGTTGATATTTCAGAAGAGCATCGCCCATGGAAATATCTATAAAATAGAGACAAATCGCCAACTTTTCTACGGTGTTCCAGACAAGTGAGCGAGTTTGTAAGCGAGGCATCACCGACGAGACGAATTGCCCTTTTTTGGACAGAATCCAATAGTCTCAGGATATGTTTAGGTGCCGCACTCCAAATATGGGAACAGTATTCCAGGACAGGTCGGATCTGTGCCTTATAGATCATAAGCAGCTGAGTGGGGGTGAAATAGCTCTTGGCACGAAACAAAAAACCAAGTTTTTGGGATGCACTTTTGGCAATGGACCTCACGTGATTTTCCCAGGAAAGGTTATTGCTGATAGTAATACCAAGCGGTATGAAGGGTACTATCATCGGCAAAGCTGTGTACTGGACATGAAGTTGCTTTCAACAGGTCGTTGATGTGAAGTAGAAATAGTGTTTGTGCGAGAATGGATCCTTGCGGAACACCAGCATTTATGAGTAGAGTGTCAGATGAAACTCCATCGACCACTACATGGAGAGACCTGTTTGAGAGAAAACTAGCAAGCAGAGAACACAGCTGAGGGGGCAAGCCATAAGACGGAAGCTTGGCGAGGAGTCCCTGGTGCCAAACTCGATCGAACGCCTTGGAGATATCTAATGCCACAGCTAAAGTTTCTCCATACTTTTCAATAGATAGCTGCCATATATGTGAGACGTAAGCGAGCAGGTCACCAGTTGATCTCTGATGGCGGAAGCCATATTGCCTATCGTTGACAATTCCTGAGTCTTCCAGATATTTTATGAGCTCGATGTTGATGGCTTTTTCCATGACCTTTGAAATAATAGATAGCAGTGCGATAGGTCTGTAGTTGCTAGGTAGGGCCTTTTTGCGTTTTTTAGGGACTGGCTGTACTCTTGCAATTTTCCAATTGGACGGAAATACCCCCAAATTGTAAGAGTGGTTGAACAACTTGCAAAGAACAGGTGTTAGTTCGGGGGCACATTTCTTGAGAACAATCGGCGGGATTCCGTCAGATCCACAGGCTTTGTTGGTGTTGAGACCCAGCAAAATCTTTCTGATAGTACGTTGGCGAAAGGTGATCTCAGGCATGTGACTGTCAATAGGTGTAATGTTCGGGGGTTGTTTTCCCGATGAATCCAGAGTGGAATTTCCAGCAAATAGGTGCGCAAAGATATTGGCTTTTTGAAACATTAGTGTTTATATGATTTTAGCCATTGTATACTTTAAACTTGTCGAATCTCTTGTGATTGTTGACATTTAATGAAATCCTGCTTTACCTGGTGGATGTTCTGTTTTCCGTGAGAAAATAAACGTAACGTTCTAGGATTGAGTGAGTCTATAGACGGAGGACGGGCTGTTGCGATATTGGAGAAAAATGCAGTTCCTTCCCAAAATATTCCTATATTGTCTGTGGCAAAAAAAAAGTTAAAAGAGGACCTTCAAAGAGAGTTGAGAAGGAAGAAAAGGGAGTTAAGAGAAAAAAAGAGATATTATACAACATACTGAACATTATTAATACAGTATGGAAAAGTGGTCTTTCTAGGTGATAAGTGTTATTTATGTATTTACTAAATAAAAGACATGACCAATTGTCTTACGCTAGTGATGGGGCATTGCCAACTTACAATACTTACAAATGACATTCTATGCTAAAACTTCAAACATTCACAACAATAAGGACACAATTTCATACAATTTTTCCGTTTGTTTTAGATGAAATAAAAAAACCTGTTTTTTGTTGGTTTTATTTCAATTCGGACATTCACAAATAGTTTGTAACATTTTTTCAAAATAATTCATAATAATAACTCCAGATGACTTCACTAAGCTATCAAGAAACTACGGAAAATATTTTTTTGCAAGCAAATTAGAACATACTTTGTCTCCTTCAAAGTGAGTTTTTGCAATGATATTGTCTTAAGATTTAAATACACCACTTCACTAGAGTCTTGAAATGAATAACACTACACAAAAAAAACTGGAAACGAATACAAAATGGAAATATTTTGAGATAAACTCAAAACAAGTGTATAACCTCAAAATAAAACAGACAAACAATGTACTTGTCTGGTTTGCATTTTTGCCACTCTGGCGCTGGCATCTAAATTTGAATTCCTAATTATGATGTACCGGGACGTGCGCAAGGCAGCGACCGTAGCGAAACGATGTAATCCGAATTACAAATTTGATTACAATTACGAGAGTCTCGTAACGAGACGAGTGTCTGGACAAGTCAATAGTCAATCAAAGTTGGTTAACTAATTAATAAATCCCAATCACAGATTCACATTTTACTACATAAAAATAGTGTTTTTTAAGGCTAAAATCTTTTTGTTGAAATACCAGAATACCAGCATAAAATTAAGTTAATTTGAGTAAGATGTAAGAGTAGAGGGTAAGTAAAACTACTAACTACTGAAAGTTAATATATATTATATAACCTGAATATAATTACGTAATTGTAAATAATAAACATATTTCATATTTTTCAGAAAAACATGAGTGAGAGACATATTTGAAACCTAAAAAATCTAAAGTACAATCAAACTGTAACTACAATTACATCGCAAGAAACAATTTTTGAGACCCCCAGCACATCACAATTGCAAGAAAATCTAAATCCAGAAAGACTTGCTCAGGAGAAACGTCGTCTGGATTTTGTACTTTCATAGATTATGTTTAGTGAAAGTTATATATTATGTTCATATTTAAAGGAGTCAATTTTGTTTCTTAAATAAATGTTACATGTTGATTTAGTGGATTGTGTACTGTAATAGATAAATATATGTTTTGTTTTATATTATGTTTATATTTAATGAATAAATTATTTTGTTTGTTACATAAATGTTACATGTTGATTTAGGCCCCCCCCCCGAAATTTAATTTCTGGGTGCGCCCTTGGTGGGCACATAAGGAGTGTACTGGATTGTTGCTGCGATTGTTGCATTCCGAAGACGAAAAATGTAAAACGCTGCTGTTTGACTTTGTGATTACTATCATCTTAAATGTTACTTTGAGTCTTTTTATGTTTTAAATGAATAAATAATTTGATTTTTCATATAAATAAGGATATGCTTTAAAAAACAACTGGTTGCGATAAATCGCCCTATGATCGTCTTTACCCCAGCAGTTGGGCAATCACGACAAAATGCAATGATTTGAATCATACTATTTCATATATTGAAAGCGATCTACTTTGTTCAGATCATTAGATTTTTTCCAGGATCAACCGAAAGTAACTAATAGTTTTCGTAAACATAGGATATCAATTTCATTTGCCTCTTCTCTGGTATTTTTTTCTTCAGATACTACTTAGCCAAATACTTGAACATGATTTTTTACATGCTTTTATTCACTTTGTAATCAAATCTTACACAAGTTAAATTTGGCCCAGTTCCCGTCGTCCGACTTCCTTGAAATTTGGCAGGTGTTCATTATTCCGGTGACAATGTATTATGGAATTTTTGTTAGAAACAAAAACAAAATGGCGGCTCCAAGATGGTGGGCGAGTTTTGTGATTATGGACCGTTTCTATTCAAAATCAGTATGTGGGGATTATTGTTTTCTTGTCAAAATTCATAAATTGAAGATAGATCCTTTATTTTCATAGACAATACATTACAAACGAAACAAAAAAAAACTAAATACTAACGTCTTTGGAAAAGCCTTTAGAGGTACATCTGACAATAAAAATACATAAATACATTGATCATAGTTGATAAATTTACAGACATAAAGTCCGTTAAAACATAAAAACATTTATCAAATAGGTAATTTTTAAGATTCCTCTTAACCCTTTCGCTCATGGTGTCCTAAATTTAGGACACTGATTTCTTGTTTTTTTTATGTTAATAACTGGTTTTTGCGATTTTGTTGACAAAGTTCTATTCGTTAATGTTTTAGTTGCCAATTGCAATTTTTCCAGCTATCTATCGGTTATAGGAAATATATTGGAATTGTCCGCTGACAGAATCGGAGGATTTCAATCATCTGATTCAGCTGTTTGTTTCATGCAATCTTTTAACTATTCAGCATGGTTTCAGTTTGGTGAAAAAAATATTTTGTGTACATACGTGTTTGTTTTGCGTTCCTGGTCAAAAAAATAAAACAATTTCCGTGCTATTTGTGAGTTTTGAACATTTATAGAGGTGTGATAAATTTAGGACATTGTGAAGTAGTGGTATCGCGGATTTGGTAAATATAACACCACTTTTTTTATTTTTATATACTTACTTTGTTATTTTCACAGTATTATTGATGAAATGGCTTCCAGAAAGCCATTAACTGATTATGAGTTACTTGGAATCATAGAAAATGATTTATCAGACATGGAATGCCTAAGTGGGGATGAAGATGATTTGGGTTGGAGCCCTGATTTGGAAGATTCTGGAGGTAAATTGTATGAATGCAAAATTAATTTGAGTGCTAAATTATTTATTTGGATGTAGATTCGGAGAACGAGCACGAAAAAAACGATTGTTATCCACAGGAAAACTTGTCAGACCCACTTTCATCAAGGGATGTAGAAGACGAGTTCGAAGGAGACCCTGTGGCCACAACGTCAACAGCGGGATAAAAAAAAAGTAAAATTGAGAAAATCAAAGACTTTTTGGTCAACAATAACTTGACAACAAAGGATGACAAAGGATGGAAGAAAATTGGAAAGTTTTTAACCCCAGCAACAATAAAATGGCACGAGGAAAGGAAAAGTCCGACGTGACCTATTTGCAGACCCCTGCATCTTTTTTCAAAGAATATTTCACCGATTCTCTTTTTCAAATAATGGTTGAAAATACAAATCTTTATGCACTGCAAAATGAAGTTAAGTTTGCCCCTACAAAAGTAGAAGAAATGAAAACCTTTGTGGGTATTCACATATTGATGGGTAATCTTCACTATCCTAGAATAAGTTTTTACTGGGATAGTCAATTAGAAATCCCTCAGATATCACGAGCAATGCCAATAATCGATTTTATTCATTGAGACAAAATCTTATTTCATCAATACGATGAACAAGGACGAGGATAAAAAGATCGCTTCTGGAAAGTGCGTCCAATATATGACATCAAAGAGCTAGATGTTTGACTTGCCTTCAGAAACACATTTCAGTATTGATGAGCAAATGATCCCCTTCAAAGGAAAACTGAATGTGAAACAATACGTACAAAAATAACGAAACCATGGGGCATCAAACTTTTTGCGCTGTGTGGTGCAACTGGAACAATGTTTGATTTTTTACTGTATCAGGGTGCCACGACAGAACTTGATACAACCAAACTAGAAGTTTTTGGGAGCATCTGTTGTATTGAAATTGGCATGTATTGAGATTGGCAGAAAGAATCCATAACGGCAATTTTCAACTGTATTTTGATAATTTTTTTAGTAACTATAATTTGCTGCAATATTTGCGACAAAATAATATATTTGCAGCCTGTACTGCAAGAATCGATAGATTTAGTCGCCCTCCGTTCACTTCAGATGATATGAAAAAACAAGGACGTTGTTCCATGGAACAGTTGGTAAGTGACGACGGAAATGTAATACTTACCAAATGGTATGACAATAAGCCAGTGTACCTCGCATCAAACTTCATGGGGCTTGGACAGACAGACCATTGTAAACGATGGGATAAAAAAAATAAAGAATATATCCAGGTATTACGCCCTGAAATTGTAAAAAATGACAATATGTATATGGGAGGATAGATAAAATGGATTTTTTAATCACTCTTTACCGAACATTTATTCGTTCAAGAAAATGGACATTACGAATGTTCACTCACGCCATTGATTTGGCTTGCACAAACGCATGGTTAGAGTACAGAAAGCAGGCAGAAGTCCTCAATACTCCAAGAAAAGAGGTATTGGATTTAGTTCACTTTCGAAGCTACATCGCAGATGTGCTTATAAAAGCGGGTAAGACGCCATCGAAAAAACGTGGAAGACCATCCTCAGAAACGTCAACTCCACCTGGAACACCAACATTAACGAGAAGGAAGGTTTCAGAAAAAAGACCTCTGCAGGAGGTGCGACTTGACGGTGTGGAACATTTACCTGCAGTTAGTGAAAACTACTCAAACAGGTGCAAAATGCCAAACTGTAAAGGCAAGACACAATTCTTTTGCATAAAATGCAATGTACATTTATGTTCTCTGGAATATCACAGTAAACTGTAAAATAACTTTATATATATATATATATATATATATATATATATATATATATATATATATATATATATATAATAACAAACTAAGAAGGTCCAAACGAATCCTATGTTTGAAGAGTTGTAATGTTTGTAATCCTGATGAAGACGAGGATCCTCCCGTCGAAACGTAGAAACGTATGAATTACACGTGTTATACCAAAACTAAGTTGTAATTGATTTATGAAAGTCAGATCCACGAACCTAAAACCCAAAAAAACAAGCCAAATATATATATATATATATATATATATATATATATATATATATTTCGTGTCCATTAAAAATAATTTATAATTGTCAGTGTATTGTTTATACCATCACATTGGTTTTGATTACATCATTCGTCATGTACCAATCTCAATCTCAAAATTTTTATTATAGGCTCAAAAATCATAAAAAAAATCAGACATACGGTGTGCAAAATATAAAATTTTTATTTCAAAAAACAAAAAATTATTAGTGAAAGGGTTAAAAAGTTCCTCAGACTGAAAAGAGTTTAAATCTTCAGGCAAGAGATTGAAGATTTTGGTCCAAAATATTTTGGTGTATTTAGTGTCACATTATATTTACAGAATGGAAATAAAAGTTTTTATCCTGTCGAGTTTATTTCGCACGGTATACGATCATTGCTCAGGAATAATGTTCTATTTTAAAATACATACATATAATAAATAGTCATACCAAAGGCAAAATCTTGTATTCTCCAAATGAAGGTTTACAGGAGCTGAGTTGGGAGATACTAGCAATAATTCTCACAAGTTTTTTCTGTGCTGTAAATACGTTAGTAGCTAAGGACGAATTGTTTATTTTTACTTTTACAGCCAATTTTCCTAAAGTGGTCGTTATTCCCCCACCTTACCATACCCTATCCAATTTAAAAGGAATCGTCAAAATCGGACTACTCTGTAAAAAGTAATGCGTGGACATACGTAAAAAAAAATACGCGGCGACTTGAGAACCTCCTCTTTTTTCGTCGGTTGAAAATTTAGGTGGCAAGCATTTCAAATTTGTGGCGGGAGCTACTACTACCATCGGCAATAATTTTCATATTTTTTTTTCCATGCCTAATTGATACAAAATTAATATGTCACAAAATATTTGTCCGTTTTACGAGCTCCTTTCATAACTGGCATTCAAGTATGTATGGGCAAAATGTGAGAAAACAACTCATTAGAGAATTATAGAAATACCAATTAGGATATGCAATGTTAAATAAAACAAATAGTTCACGCGAATAAAAATTACAGACACGAATGAGCAAACCAGGTAGAATATTCTACTTTATGAAATTCTTATTGTTTGAAAATCTGATTATCATCGCTTCGCATATTGAGCAAATAGCTATCGCGATAACGTAGTGAAGATTGAAGCAATGAATCATTAAAAATGTATTGAAGTGGCAATACAAATTGTTGAAAAATAGGAAATATACAGGTACTATTTATAGTGTGGTCAGTCATGTGAAAAGGGACATTAGGACGCCGATAAGTGTAATAAAATATTAGGGAAAGATTTAAAAAGTGAGTATATTATGGATATTCAACTAGGTCCGTTATTCCCGATGCTTACAAACGTTTTAATAATTATTCTATTGGTCCAATATTATATCCCTCTTACTGATAGACGAGTCAATATTTGGATGCTATAGTATATCCATTCTCAGTTGAATAAATGCATCGTTGACTCAAAATATAGAGTTCGGTCAAAATCGTACATATTATAATGTTGAATTATGAAGGAAAAATAAATAGATATGATTTTCCGTATAGAGTATATAGTGGACCAAATTGATGGAAAACTATTCCCGCGTAAAAACAAGTCGATAATTTTGCTGACCGCTTATAGCATAAATTACCGTAAACCACTACAGATTATACTTTATCGTGTTTGGGGTATAGATAATAGAATCTATCAGTAGAACAGTGGTATGGTGTCTATCTGGGCAGATGCAGCCATGTATGGTAAACAACTGCAAGAAAAATTTTGTGCAGTAGTCGAAACCCAGACAGCTCTGGATATTCCATATTATATATATTATTTTATATTTAAATATCTAAAATTCCTAGAATGTGCTGGTGGGGAAAATTTTAGATATTCCTTGAATATTCCAGAAAGAATACTCCTGGAATATCATCTGGGAATATTCCTTGTATATCCAGAATATACCTACAATATTCCATGAATATTCCAGAAAGGATAATCCTAGAATATTCCATGAACATATTCTATGAATATTCCGAGAATATTCAAAGTAATTCAGGAATATGATAGTAATATTCCCTTAATATCCTGAAGGGTTTTCAGAACAAAATAACCATTTCCTAAAATTTCAGGAATTAAGAAAATAAAGAAAATACAAC
>JAFIRS010008094.1:0-19617 GCA_018342105.1 Gonioctena quinquepunctata
TTATTTCATATCAAATATCTACATGATCATATTCATCATCATATTCATCATATAGTTGATATTTCTCGATGATGTCATCAGGTAGGAATGGTAAAAGGGTGTGGAGAAATCCTTCCAGATCCAATTTGATCATTTCTTCACAGAATTGTTGCAAGTTTAAGGCTCCCTGGCTGAATTCCTCACAAAGTATTGTACCCTTGACGTACTTCTCGGATAAATGTGCACATCTTTGGATTTCATCTTCATCGAAGCAAACATTCAAATCATAGACTGTAGCATGGAGGACATCTTGACTTAAAGCATTCAAGTAGGAGTTCAATCTATCGATGGCTGTATTGATGTCCATGGCTTCCGTCCAACATTGACTCGAGTAATGCATCCACATATTGAAAACTGAAACGAAAAAGAATTGTTAATATATTCCATTGACATTCAAATAATTTTACTTACATGAGAAAAATGTGATGCTCCAAATATAGTACTTCTACACTGAATGTTATTTTTTAATGGAGAAATATCTATATTCAACATAAAATCACTATATCCTAACTATTAACATATAAACAATATTATCATTTAATGTAGTTGAATTCTACTAGAGGTCGAGTTCTCAAACTCCCTGCTACTTGTGGGCTCTGACCCAAATATGTTGAAAGCTTTACCGATGGGTAATGATGATATTGGTCTTTGTTCAAAAGCTCCCACCCTCTTTTCAATTATTGAAGAATTGATTCTCTTCAAATCTACAACTTTTGGAAGAAAAGACATAGTAAGACTGTATGAAAAAAATATAGATTATTTCACCTTATAAAAATACACTCACTCAATTGAGAAACTTCTCGTACTCTGTATTCACTCTGATGATATTATCTAACATCTGATTTCCCATCAACGACTCCACACATTTTATAAGAGACATCCCACCCCATTTCCAGTAGATGGGAGTGTGAAGGTCAGTGCCGCTTGAACATCAGCACATTCATCAATACTGCAGTTCACTCCTACCTCTCTCACAGGATGAATGCCCTCCTCGCTTGGAGTACAAGGATTCATGAAGGTCATGACTACACAGAATATGTATGCCTACACCACAACTTTAGTCAAGGTCAAACAAACATCGAGATCAAATCTTAAGGTTGCCGAAACAATCCCAACATCAAAACTCAAGGTCAAATCTCAAAGTCAAAACTTAATGTTATGAATCTCAAGGTCAAACTCAAGGTCAAAACTGAAGTCGAATCTCAAAGTCGACGAAACCCCATGTCAAAACTCAATGACAAATCTCAAAGTCAAATCCCAAGGTCAAACACACACACATTGCACACCTGCAACCATTCAAGGTCACACGTGACGTCATAGTGGTGGGGGGAGAGCCAGAACCGGCTTAAATCTCCTACTTATATGTATATGTATATGTATATGTATATGTATATGTATATGTATATGTATATGTATATGTATATGTATATGTATATGTATATGTATATGTATATGTATATGTATATGTATATGTATATGTATATGTATATGTATATATATATTATATATATGTATATATATATATATATATATATATATATATATTGTTATGATTCGTTGATTGCGGTTCGTTTTTATTTTATATTTATTATTTATTCATTTACTTTCCACAACCAGACATCATAACAAAAATATATAAAAAAAAAATCTGTTATGTTTTACTATGTTTTTACTATTTTCAAAATCTTAAAACTAGTTGCCCTCTGAATTTAATTCAATATATATTGACAAATGAATACCCATATAAATATTTAACATCTCCGGCTATGCATTTTACCTTCTTTCCATCTACTCTTTTACCTTATTTCCTTCACCTCAGCTAACTCAATCGGCACGCCTATGAAATATCAGAAGTCGGTTCCACTGTGGAGCCCTCTGGTCGTTCTTGAAATCAATTTCAGAAAATGGCAATCATTGAAAATAAAGCAGAAATTCATCAAAATAATAATTTCCTTTATTCAGGAAAAACTTACTACTACCTATTCTGCGATAAATAACCTAATAGTGCTTCATAGCGAATATATACAAGAAATGTGCAGTTATGTGATACTAAAAGTGAAATTTAACCTAGTTTTATCGGGTATGTGCTCAATATATTAATTCATGAAAAGATCTATCAAAAGGGTTCTTTGAAAGTTTTAATTTAATTGCACTGCACTAACTTCTTATGGTTTCAAAAAATACCTGTGACTTCTTGTAACGATTCAGTGTTCAGTGTTTTGGATTTCTCCCGTTCTTGGAAACTGCAGCCTTTTTGTCGACTGTGACTTCGCCTCGTACTGGTAAATCTCCAATGAAAAAAGGTAAGATTAACTCTGCATCTGGGATCTTTTATCTGCTATTGTTCTTTATAGTATTTCTCATATTGTATTGTCAAATAACTGTTTTTCTAATACATATTGATTGATTTTGTTAAATTTCCATTTTCTTCATTGGTTCTTCCAAAATCATTTTTTTGGTCACCCTCGCTTAGCTTGTTGATTTCTCTCCCTTGATACCAACATGTTTTGTTTCCTTTTCATTATTTTCACTTTTTCGACAGTTTTTATTTACGAAACATTTCTAACTACCTTACATACCATATACAAGACATGTAAAAATCATTCTTTTGACGTTTCTGCTTCATCATATTTTCAAAATTCCTAATTTTGCATCAAGATCTTTCCTGGCATCTCATTGGCTATTGTGTTCAGATCCAATTTCATATACAGAATGTTCAAACTTTTAACATTTTGTTAAAATCCTATAATTTTTAAAATCATGCCAATTGCTTGTAATGTTGAAAACATATTCATTTCAAACATAGGTATCGATTAATATTATATAAGGTTTCAGAAAAACGGTAGAATCTTCGGAAAAACTGTAAAAGAACATATAAATACGAACATTTTTTTATTTGTTTTTTTTTTATTTATAATTCTTATTTTACCTCTTTAAATATTTAGCGTAATTCTAAACATAACAATATATATATATATATATTTATTTATATATATATATTTATTTATATATATATATATATATATATATATATATATATATATATATATATATATTTGGCGGAGCTTTCTTAGGTTATTGGATTCTGGGTAGGATATATCTAATATTTCAAATCATTTGTGGCAACGTTTCGTCCCTGATCGGGGACTTCTTCAGGCTTTATTTAGTTTTTACATGTTCTGAAAAGTTAGTTATAATAGTATTAGGAAGTTTAATCATCATAATGTAATTTTTTTCCCATTATTACCAACCTTTCCCAAATCCATATTACTCAGGATATCAAAAACGTATTAGCTTATGGTGACAATTTTGCTGTGACCATTGAAAAAATCAATGAAATACCAACCATTGAATACATTGCCTCCATAGAAGCAAAACTTAAACAATTTCCAGAGGAAGTCAATTACCAAATCAGAACTGATGTTGTGGCAGCTATGAATAATCACAAAAACAAAATCAAGAACAAAAAACAAACACTCAATAAAACCCAATCGAATGTCATAAAAAATGTAAACAAGACAAAACAATTTCTGAAACTCAACCCACAAATCATTGTCCTTAAACCTGACAAAAGTAATAAAACAGTAGTCATGAATAGAACAGAATATGAGGAAAAAAATGGTACAACTACTAAAAGATACAACTACATACAAAAAATTGAAATCTTACCCCACCAATAAACTCCAAAAAGAAAATAACAAACTTGTAAAAAAATGGAAGGAAAATAAGATAATTTCAGAAACAACCGAACGAAAGTTAATGATACATAACGCGACACCCCCTAAGATTTACGGTCTGCCAAAACTCCATAAAGAAGGCATTCCATTGAGACCTGTAGTATCCAGTATTCAATCCCCCTTCTACAATTTGTCAAAATATTTCGAATATCACAGGCAAGAATGAATATTATATTAAAGACTCGTTCACATTCAAAAAATTCATCGATAACCTTAACATACCAAAAAATAATATTTTAATTTCTTTAGATGTTACATCACTTTACACAAACATCCCCAATAATTTAATCAAAAATATAATTAACAAAAAATGGAACATTCTAAAAAATCATACCTCCCTACCACTAGAAGAATTCATCACTGCCCTAAATCTCACACTTACAACTAACTTTTTTCAATACAAGGATTATTTCTATGAACAAATAGACGGTTGTGCCATGGGCTCACCTATTTCCAGCACCATTGCTCAATTAGTCATGGAAGAGCTAGAAGAAACCGTTATAAAAAACCTTAAGTTCAAACTACCATTTTTCAAGAGACATGTCGATGATTGCATTACAGCCATTCCAGAAAAAAAACTTGATGTACTTATCACAGCCTTCAACTCGTTCCATCAAAAACTACAGTTCACTTCAGAAAAAGAAAAAAATAATAGTATCAACTTCTTAGATCTCACATTGATAAGAAAAGGAGAAAAAATTATCACACAATGGTACACGAAAGATACTTGGTCAGGTAGGTATTTAAATTTCGACTCAAATCACCCAATACAACATAAAAAAGGTGTAGTAATAAGTTCGGCAGACAGAGCAATACTACTAAGTAGTCCGGAAGTGAGATATAAAAGTTTAGAAAAAGTTAGAAAAGCCTTACAAAAAAATAATTATCCTATAAAGTTCATAAACAAAATTATCAAACAGAGAATACACAAAGTTTATAACCCTAACCAAAACAATAAAAAAACACCCCCCTATAATAAATAATTATATTTCTCTACCATACGTTCAGAATCTATCAGAAAATGTCAAACATATACTGAATAAACATAATGTCCAAGTAAGTTTTAAACCATATAACCCGTTAAAAAAATATTTCACTCCCCTTAAAAGTCAAATTCCAAAAATGAAAAATTCAAACTTATCTAAGCATTCCATGTAATGACTGTAACAAAGAATATATAGGCATGACATCACATCTATTGAACAACCGACTTAACGGCCACAAATTCATGGAAACATCAAATACAGCCTTAAATAAACACATAATCCAAGATGATCACAACCCAAAGTTTGAGGACACGAAAATTCTGGCCTTCGAGAAAAACAAAGAGAAACGAACGATAAAAGAAATGATATATAAAAAAATGTCCAAATGCCTCAAACAACAGAACAGATATCAGCAATTTGAACCAAACCTATTATACCCCTCGTGATTACTTCAAACTGCCACAACACAAAACAAAAAAAAAAATAAAAACACCAAATTCACCACAATACAAAAAAAAACTCCCATCACCCCTATCCCAGATGTATGCAGAGAAGGAATCAACTACGAACACATTGATTTGACGCATGCTCCTACCCAACAACCTACATCACTTCAACTCGACAATTCTCATCTACACACCGCCACATAAAGAGTTCAGAAACAAAATGTCCCCAAAGCATAAACCAAAACAGAAAAAGGAAACTCTCATGTTGAAGAATGCATTCAATGCTGCCAAGGTATGTACCATTTGGTTATATTAATTTCTTTGCACCATTTGGTTACCGTAAAACGGGGCGGCTTGATAACACCGAGGCGACTTGATACATTCTACCCCTCTTGCCTAAAATGCGCACACCACTGTGCTACACATGGATGCGACCGGCAAATATGTATAGGTCGACCACTATAAGTTGGCGGTTCGGGCTCTAATGCGCAGTAGCAAAGTTCACCGATACGATATACGATCGAGAGCTCATTAGACGTTAGTCGCTCTAAGCGTTAAGATCGCAAATTTAGCAGTGGTGTAGGTGTTATAATACAACATATTCGTTTAAATTTGTATCGAGAAATATAACAATGGACGTTTTTAAAAGCCAAGTCGAAAATAAGGTGCTGAGTGGTCAAAGCAGAGAACTGGTTGCCAATCTCATTAAATTTATGAGGGAAGAGGCAACAAGAAAAATTTCATTATTCCTGTGTCTAAGGTATGTTTACATGATAAATGAAGAGGAGATGCCATGGAATGGAGTATGTACGTGAAAACAAAAAAGAAAAATCTCATCTCATTCCATCAGTTGTAATTCAATATTAATTTTCTGTTGGAATCTACCGTCATGTTCAACTTCATATTGAACGTAAATGGAGAAGACTATGAGATCTTTCTCTTTTGTTTTTACATGATAAATATTTCAAATTTATTGAATCGTAAAAGTACTGTTTGAGAAAAATTTCATTTTAATTTCAGGTTACTGAACGAGTAGTAGCAGCTCTAGGTGTCAGTAAGAGAAGCGTAGAACGCATTTCCAAAGAAATGAAAATGGTTCAAGAAGGACAAATGTCTTCGTTCGCTACTCCATAAGAGAAGAGACCAAACAGGCAAACAAAAGTTTGTCTAGATGGTTTTGAAAAATCTCAGTTGAGAAATTTAATAATTAATTTCCATGTAACTGAGAAGTGTGTACCAACTTTGAAAATTACACCACAAATTCTGTAAAAAAATTCATAAAATTGGATTCAGCTGGAAGAAAATTAAAAGGATCGAAAGATTTTAGTAGAACGTCATTCCATCAGACATCTTCGTCTGGAATTTTTACGAAAAATGGAAAAATTCAGAGCTGAAAATCGGCCCATTGTATATCTGGATGAAACGTATATTCATTCAAGTCATACACATCAAAAAGGTTGGAGTGACAAAGATGACTCAGGGTTCTTAAAGCCAACAAGCAAAGAACCACGATTGATAATTCTACATGCAGGTGGAGAAGAAGCTTTATTCCCAATGCATATGTTCGCTGGAAATCAAATTTAAAACTGGGGTTATCACAGCGATATGAATTATGCAACTTATGAAAAGTGGGTTGAAAACAATTGATACCAATTTGGGAAAATTTTAAGCACCATACCATAATAAGTTAGTAGAGAAAATGCCAACTTCTGCAACGCGTAAAGCTGAAATGCAGGATTGGTTAAGAAAACGAAATATCGACTTTGGCGAAAATCTACTTAAGCCGCAGTTGTATCAAATAATAAAAAACAACAAGGCTAATTACAAAATGTATAAAATTGATCAGTTATTCATCAACAATGGGTTCGAAGTTTTAAGACTGCCACCCTATCATCCCGAGCTAAATCCTATAGAATTAGTTTGGGGGGCCTTGAAACAATACGTAGGTGACAAAAATACGACTTTCAAATTCAATCAGGTGATAGAGTACTGCGACGATTTTTTTAATAATTTTTCAACCGAAGACTGGAAATCAAGATGTGCACATTCCAAAAAATTCGAAACTAATTATATGGAAAAGGAACCCCTTCTTGACGCAGTAATGGATAATTTTATCATCACATTAAATGGCGAATCTGACGATGAAAGTAATGAGGAAACAGATGACGAAAACTACTTTTTGTCAGAAAGCGAAGAGGAATCGAATACATTAATCTTCAGACTATAGAAGAAATTGCTTTGGATTCGAGTTTTGACGATTTTGAAGCTCCTTCAACTTCCAAAATTTTCACAAAGTTATAATTGAGAACTTCACTAGATTTTCAGTTCTAATTAATACCGTTTTTTTAGAAAAATAATCTTTAATGACCTCTAAATACATATTTTTTTCAATAAATAATTATAAACCAGTCCAATCCAATCCACATCCTTGGTTTAAAATTATTGGTAATTGCCGATGATAATTAAATCAAGTTCTAAAATTGTAATAGATCAATTATGGCTAAACAGTTTATGATTATTGAAATTATGGTGACTTCAATAATGAGAGTAAAATAAAGATGGAGTGACACTAATCATAGTCCAGTCAACATTTTTTCGTAATTTTCAGTACATGTATAAGCCAAAATGAATGTACGCCCGGGATGTCTAGATACGCGTCTACCTTCCCGCGGCACTGCATTCTCATTTCAGTGGGATGAGGTGGATACCGTTTTTATCCTTTTCAAACAGTAGTTCGCACTCTCTTCCGTTCGCGCATCTCACCCGCCAACCTAGACTGGCTGAGATATACTCATTCGATGCGTTAGTAGGCACTCTTTCAAAGTAAGGTTAGTAAATTTACAGTGGAAGACTTGTTGTTCCCGCAGTATTTTTCTATAAAAACGGGTAGAAAACCAGGTATTTATTAACTGTTATACTTTCTATTGTGTATAGACCCTAGTGAATGCAAAGATATCTCCGTATTTTTTTCATGGGCACTAAATTAGTCGAAAACAATATCCTAACCTCAAAGTTGGATTATACAGAAATATTTACCAGTGGCGTATAATTTTATTTTTTTAGTCTTTTTCAGGGGTGACTTGATAATAAGGATAAATATGGTCAGAACATAACCAGGCAGCAGGAAATACTGTGATTTTGATGAAGAAGCAGTAAAGATTGCTGTGTCGCGTCATAGAGACGGGGGTGTTGCAGTTACACAGCTAAGTAAAGAATATAATATACCTATTGCCACTTTATACAGAAAAATTAAGGGAAAATACCCAAAAAAACATGGCGGTCAGCTTGCGATGTCAAAGGATGAAGAGGATATGCTTGCTAATGTTATTGGTGTTGCTGCTGATTGGGGTATCCGTGCGACTCAAACGATATCAAAGATATAGTTCAAAATTATTTGGGAAGACATGGGAGAACTGCACCCCAATTTGTAAATAACAGGCCAGGGGAAACTTGGTTACGAAATTTTTCATTGCGGCATAAGGAAAAGCTGTCAAAAAGGTTATCCCAATCAATAAAAGAAAGCAGAGCGAAGGTATGCCATGAAACAGTCAATAAATATTTTGATAACTTGGCAGAAAGTCTAAAAGATGTTCCACCGTCTGCAGTTGTGAATTATGACGAAACGAACTTCACTGACGATCCAGGTCGCGTAAAAGTAATCGTCCGTGAAACGTGTAAAAGAGCAGAGAAAATAATGGATTTCTCAAAAGCCGCAACCTCAGTTATGTTCGCCTGTGCAGCCTCAGGATCCTTACTGCCCGTCTATATAGTTTATAAAGCCGACCATCTCTGGTCCACGTGGACGGAAAATGGGCCACCTGGGGCTAGATTCAATCGTTCCCATGCGGGCTGGTTCGATGGAAATATTTTTGAGGATTGGTTTATCAATATAATACTGCCATATTTTCGAACTTTGACACCTGGCCCTAAAGTACTCATCGGTGACAACCTGGCAAGTCATATTTCCATAACTGTTATCCAAAAATGTGAAGAAAACGAAATTCGTTTTATACTGCTGCCACCCAACAGCACCCATTTAACGCAACCTTTAGATGTTAGTGTCTTCCGGCCAATTAAGACTAATAATAGGGGAGTGGTGAGGAAAGATGTCTTTCCCCGATTGCTGAATCAAGCATTAAATCACGTTGAAACTAGTGGTGAGAAGAACATAAAATCTGGCTTTGAAGCAACCGGCATATGTCCGCTAAATAGGAAGAAGGTTCTGGATAAGTTACCGAAAACAGACGAACCTGCATTACCAGGTGATATGGCGCAATCATTAAAAGAGATTTTCGAAAGTTCAAGATTCAAAACTGCAGTAACTGTTGGAAGAAAAAAGAAGCTGACTGTACCAGCGGGCAGAAGCATATCTCGACACGACGTTGAAATGCCACAGACATCTTCAGGAAGAAAAACCATTGCAAAATCTAAAAACAAACAAGGTCTTTATCGTCTGCCTCCTCTGAAAGTGCTATAAGTGAGAAACTATTAACTGTTGATAGTGATGCGGACCCTGAATCATTCTCGGATTTAGAAAACGAAAGTGACATGGACCAACATAACGCAAACGAAAATGACATTCCACAAAGTGATTTAAATGATTTGAAATCAGGTGATTATATTTTTGTTGGTTTAAAAACCGAGTCAGGCACTATTAAAAACTACGTGGCAAAAATAACAAGTTGTGAAGAGAGTGAAACCTATCTTTGCACATTTTCAAGACAAAGCTATAAAATGTCAAACACTTATATTTATCGTGAGGTATTGGTATTGTGAAAAAGATAGAAATTAAGTAGAAACTTACGGAATTTGAAACATTAAGGAGGGGACAGATCAAATTTAAACATTTGAATTATTTTTTTTTACGATTTGCACCTAGGTACATGTATCAGAATATTGGCTAACTTTTATATTTTTACCTATGTCGATATAGTATATTATTCTATTTTGAGTTCCTAACACACCACAGAATGTAGGTAGTACCTACAGATATTGTTTTTTACGTTTATTATTTTTTTTAGAGTTTCGTTTTTATATTTCCAAATAAATTCTAAAATACAAATTCAATTTGTTCCATTGAAAAGGTTTTTGGGGTAGGCAGATGGTACCTATATGCTAAAAAAATGTGACGCTCTGTTGCTATAGGGATTTTTGTATTTTTGATTTTTTTCTATCAAGACGCCCCAATTGAAGTTTGAAATGCTAAAACAGAGTTAAATACAGGCATTTATCAAATCGCCCCACTATCTACATATATATATATATATATATATATATATATATATATATATATATATATATATATATATATATATATATATATATATATATTTTGCCCCTAAGATGGGGCACCTATTTTTTCTGAACTTTGCATTGGATAGTCACTAGCCCAAAGTTATCTCAAGTATTTTTTGTTTGATCCCAAATTGTCTGGTAACAGCTGCAGAGCGATCAATTTCCGAAAACACTGATCAAGTTTTACGGTATATTAACTTCTTAAATAATATAATTGGAAAAAAATTCACAGTATGATGATTAAACTTCCTAATACTATTATAACTAACTTTTCAGAACATGTAAAAACTAAATAAAGCCTGAAGAAGTCCCCGATCAGGGACGAAACGTTGCCACAAATGATTTGAAATTTTAGATATATCCTACCCAGAATCCAATAACCTAAGAAAGCTCCGCCAAATATATATATATATATATATATATATATATATATATACCAGGATTCAAAACCACAATCTCCAATATATATATATATATATATAAAATTCTACTGTACGTGTGTTGTCACTGCACTCCTCCTAGGGGGCTGGACCGATTTGAATGAATTTTTGTGTATGCGTTTGGGTGGCGCCCTGGGTGGTTCAGATTCACAAATTATCCCCCTTTATGTTAAGGGTGGTCCACCCATTAATTTTTTTTTTTTTTTAAAAATTTTTTTTTTTTTTTATATAAGCATTCGAAAATACACACAACCCTAAATTTTCACCCTTCTACGATCAACCCCTATTTTTTTGGCTGGATTTTTATTTTTATTTTGTCATGACTTAGAATAAAAAAATTCATATTACTCTTAATTCACCCTTCTACGGTCAACCCCTATTTTTTATTTTTTTTAGGAAAACGGGATAACGGGATAAGGGAATAACGGGATAACGAAAAAACGGGAAAACGGGATGACAGGATAAGGGGATAACGGGGTAAAGACAAAAAGGGGTAACAGGAAAATGGGATAACGGGAAAATTTTCGGGAAAAATATTTTAGGGAACATAGAAATTTGGACAGGACAACATAAAAGTATATATATATATATATATATATATATATATATATATATACTTTTGATTGTATTTTTGGGTTGGGATATATCGACATTTCTTGAAAGTCGCAATATGTATATTCATTTTGGTATGTTTTTCGATTGCTGACATATTTGATCAGCTGCCATTGGCTATAGTATCTATAAACAATTAAAATCAGGCAAGTGCGAACATAGCTGCAACGTAGAAGAATCGTCTTTGCTAAATATGCATTAATCAAGCGAGTACAAACATCCTCAGAATGTTGTGCGATGTTTCAAAATTGTCAGTACGTTGATATTTTTCTGTGACAAAGATATACCTCTACACAAACCTCGCTTCACTGACTTCTAAGTGACAAGCGTTGCTTTTTTTGTTAAAAGTCAAAAAAGAACTTTTTACTGATTTGCCCGAAATAATCTTGTGAATATCCCTAGCTACATATAATTCAGAAAAATGGAACAGGAATGAAAGGAGGGGGTGTTTGCATTTATGTCCTGAATAACAATGAACCTGAATTTACCACCAGTGTATTTCTGCGTAAGTCCAGCATATCGGGATCAACGTGGCATGTATCTACAGAGCAGGGAACCTTCTTGTAGATGACAATTCAAACTGCTTTCCTGAGGTAATTAGCGCAAGTAATAATGTAAAAAAAATATCCTCGGTGCTTTACACTATTACTACATCGATTGGAACCACATCGCTCCTATGAAAAACAATGTTCAATTCCTCTTTTTCATCAGTACTTTAATTTCATCCAATTTCACCCAACTCAAAACTGAACCAACTAGATTCAGACTGAATAACACCCCTTTCCTATCAGATCTCTTCCTCATTAATGATTCTCAATCAACACCATATCTGATGAACCACCATCAGCGACTATTTGATCATACTAGCTACCACCCAACATTCGCTAAAATCTCCTCAAATCAATAATAAAAATTCCACAAAAATACTTAGTAATAATGCCAAATGCGGGTGAACACACATGCTGGAAGTATCTCAACAATAATAACTAACTGGATAAATGCGGAATTCAAAAAAGAAATCAACAAAAAAAAAGGAATTTTGCCACAAGTTCATAATGACAAACAACATTTTAATCTCCATTGTACTAACATGAAGAAACCTATTCAAAGGATGAAACTCAACAGTAGTCCTGGTCCGAAAAGTTCATCTCTTCTCACGTTGTTTTATGTTGTTGAACACCTCCCTGCTGAAAAGAAAGCTTCCGCCAGCCTTGAAAAATTATATTGTGATATTTGTCCAACTTAATGTATCCAAGTACTGATAAATTAGCCTCACTTGTCTACCCTGTGAATGTACGTAGGAAATCATCACCCAGGAACTAAATGGGTACATTTTTCCTCGACTGTAGCGTCTCAAACACGTCCCAAACACGATAAACTATTTTAAATGTTTCATTTTGCTTCAATAAATGGAGTAAAGAACTGAATTCAAACAATCCAATCGATGCCATCTACGTAGAAGCGTTCGATAGGGTACCACATGAGACAAGTTGGATCAACATTATCATCATCAACTAACATCAAAGAGTCAAGATCTTCAAGGATTAGTGATACCCTCCCATCTATAGAATATTTCCATCAATGATCTCATTTATGAATTCCAGTCCAGTGTAACTCTATTTGCTGATGTCAAAATTTTTTGGAACCCCACAACTTATGAAACCAAACTGACCATTGATCTTTTGGATTCGGAACTATGGTGTCAAAATAGGTAACTAGAACTGAATGAACAAAAGTGCAGTGTTCTCCGTATTAGTTTTCACAATCAAGAATATCAATACTGCCTGAAAGGTATTTCCTGACCACCGTTATTCAACAAAAATATCTTGCAGTGTTAATAATACATAATCTAAAGTGAGAAATCTATATTGAAAAAAATATTTAGAAAGCTAGAATGTACACAATTTACATCAGACCTTCGAGTATGCTGTGCCGATTCGGAACCCATACATTCACGCGCTTGAGCAAACACAAAAGCGCATCACTAAACTATATAGGCAAGTTCGAGACCTCTGCCATCGTAGGCTTGAAATACTATGTTATAATAACTTTTTTGTGAGAAATAACGATATGAAGTTGGGAGAACACCTATTTGAGCTAGTGTGCGATGAATTTCATAAACTGTACCACCAACATTTCTTGTGCAACATTTGTTTTTTCATTGGTACGATTTGCACGTAGTTTATTTATCACCCATTTACTCTTTACAGGTCGCTTAGACCGATGGACCCGATGAATATTTATATTAAATATTACATAATTTTATTTCTTTTCAAAATAGTGAATATGTTCTTTGTCCAAATTATTAGGATACTCAATCAATGCGACATATTAGCTTAAAATTATGATATGGTTGAACTGCTTGCCGCCTAACATCAAACCTGATAATATGTCATAACCCATCCCTATAGCTAGGTAATATTCATCTATGGGCCTTTAAAAATACACGCGCCAATATCAAGAACATAGGAAACGCACGAATGAATCATATTGACCTGGGGTTGAACCCAGTGAGATTAAGGAAATTGGAATCGAATAATCAAAATTACTGCATGTCAATCACGCCGACCATTGAAAAATGTCGATATATCTTCGCCGATTATGGTACCCGTAACCCGAAAATACAAATCAAAAGTATAAATATTGTTATGTTTAGAAGTACGTGTTAAATGTTCAAAGAGTTAAATGAAAATTATAAATTGAAAAAAGCACATAAATAAAAAATGTTCATATTTAGTAATTTGTGCTATGTTATTTTGCAGTTTTTCTGAAGATTCTACCGTTTTTCTGAAACCTTATATAATATAAGTCGATACCTATGTTTGAAATGAACATGTTTTCAACATCACAAGCAATTGGCATGATTTATAAAATTATAGAAATCAAAATTTACTAATATATTTTTGATCACAAGCAGACAGCAAAATGTTAAAGTTAGAACATTCTGTATATGAATTTAGATCTGAACACAACAGCCAATGAGATGCCAAGAAAGATCTTGATGCAAAATTATGAATATTGAAAATATGAAAAGCAGAAAGCGTCAAAAATGAATTTTTATATATCATGTATATAGTATGTAAGGTATTTAGAAACGATTCGTAAATAAAACTTTCATTAAACGAAAATAATGAGAAGTGCAACAAAAAAGTGCATGTAAATCGAAAATTCGAGAAGGAAACAAAGGATGTGTGGTATGAAGGGAGAGGAATCAACAAGCTAGAAGATTGAGAAAAAATAATTTTGGAAGAAGGAACTTAAGAAATTTGAATTTGAAAAATCAATCATATTTTCGATATAAAAAACTTTTTAACAAAAAATTAAACCGACGAAAAAATCAACTGAAAAGCAAAAAATAAAATGAACCTTCTTAGTCTAAATGATAATTGAGCTCCTAAACCAATGTAAGTAACTGATTTTGAGTCGGCGCCAAACAAACAATTATCGAAGATCATTATCTATGAAAGAAGTCATCAAAACGCAGCCGTGCATCTCGCTGCCATCATTTTACGCTTCACCTAATTCAATTGCTAGTTTGTTTGGCGCCGACTCAAAATCAGTTACTTACATTAGCTCAATTATCATTTAGACTAAGTAGGTTTATTTAATTTTTTGCTTTTCAGTTGATTTTTTCGTCGGTTTAATTTTTTGTTAAAAAGTTTTTATTTTTTACTTTTCAGTTCCGTATTTCGTCGGTTTAATTTTTTGTTAAAAAGTTTTTATTTTTCAATTTTTTGTGGCTAAAATCTACCAATTACTACCTACTTGTTTTTTGATTACTTCCAAAATACTTACTTACCCACCTTACTTCAACTATTACCAGTTAAATAATATGATTATCTACTTTTACTATTTGTTGTAATATAAATTATTTTCGTTGTTCTGGTTTATTTCATTACTTTGTATATCATTCCATCCTCTCATAAAATATACTGATTTTGACGGATGTGGAACAAGAATAATATCAGTAGCGATCTGTCATTGTCAACTACGTATGTGTGTGCCAATGTTCACTAGTGAAAAATCAATTATCCCCTTTTTTTCCACCCTTAAGGGTGGCTAATTCCTCTCGAAATCCAAATATAAGGTATACCCTATCTATTAAAAAAAGAATCATCCAAATCGAAGAACCCAGTACAAAGTTATGCCTGATAGAATCGGTTAACGGACCAGAATTCAGAGGGTGAGTGATCAATATCCTTCATTTCGCTACTCTTAGGGGTAGATTTCATCTTTTAAATTCAAATGGGACCAAATTCGAAGTACACCCTATCCACTGAGAAAAGAATTATCGGAATCGGACGCCTCAGTAAAAAGTTATGCGTGATCATACATAAAAAAACATGATGGAAAAAAAAAATAAACGGGTCGAATAGAGAACCTCCTACTTATTTGCCAATACAACACAGGGAAACACTAGAAAGAATTTTAGCTGATAAAGAAACCCAGATGCAGAACGAATCTTAACTTTTCATTTGAGACAAATACCAGTACGAGGGCGAATTCACATTCGACAAAGGGGCTGCAGACTGGAACGGCAGTTTCCAGGAACGGGAGAGCGATCCAACACTGAACAGTTTCGTTTCAAGAAGCCACAGGTACTTTGAACCATACAAAGTTACTAAACTCAGTGCATTTCAAAAATAAACCTTTTTAAGAACCCTTTTGATGGAACACTTTCATAAATTAGTATATAGACTACACAACCTACAAAAATAGGTTACATTTCACTTTTTTATTATCACATAACTTCACTCTTCATGTATATTTTGCTATGAGGCACTAATTTAAGTTAATTATCGCAGAATAGGTAACAGTAAGTGTTCCTGAATGAAGGAAGTTATTATTTTGATGAATTTCTGCCTTATTTTCAATCATTGAGAAAAATAAGTTGCCATTCTCTGAAATTGACATCAAGAACTATTAGAGGGCTCCACAGTAGAACTGACTCCTGAGATTCCATCGCCGTACCGATTCAATTAGCTGAGGTAAAGAGAATAAGGTAAAAGGATGAATGGAAAAAAGGTAAAATACATAGCCGGGCATTAAAAATATTTATATGGGTCTTTTTTATATGAACATATTGAATTAAATTCAAAGGGCAACTAGCAAAAGATTTTGAAAATAGTAAAAAATTTAGTGAAACAAAAAAAAATATGTTTTTGTCATGATGTCTGATTGTGAAAATGAATAATAAAAATAAAAAAAAACAAACAGTAATCACCTCATCATAACAATATATATATATATATATATATATAATATTTCTACGGAAACACTTCTCTTTGAGGGCTATGTCCATTACATATATATATATATATATTATATATATATATATATATATATATATATATATATATATATATATATATATATATATATATATATATATATTATATATATTATATATATATATATATTATATATATATATATGTAATGGACATAGCCCTCAAAGAGAAGTGTTTACCGTAGACACGATATTCTTCCCATTCATATCTATAATCCTGGACTCGGATGTCACGCAGGTAGCTATAGCTGCCTCCGTGGTGACGTTGGTTGTTGCCCTGGAATGAAGGGTCTGCTAACCGAAATCACAAATGAGCGGCTGGCTTCTGTTTGTTGACTCCGTTGATTTGTTGTTTTCTACCAAGTCCTTGCACTTCTTCACCGTACTGATGAGGGCCGAGAGCCCGAAACACGTGTCTACGGTTAACACTTCTTTATTTGAAAGAAATTGAATACTTTTCAAACAATTTCAAAAACTAAATTCTGAATCTTCTCATGAAAATCACCACTTTGAACGATAACCAAATAATATTATCTATTGAAAATCAAATCAACCAATTGAAAAACAAAATTCCTTACAGAATTTTTTGAATTCGAAAACTTAATCAAAAAAACAATAATAAGACCAATTCCATTGACACTTCGAAATGGGTTACCAACCTTTTACAAACCCATATTCCTCAGGATATCGAAAACGTATCAGCTTATGGCGACCATTTCCCGTATGAATAGAAAAAAAGTAAGGAAAAACCAATTATTGAATACATTGCCTGCATATAAGTAAAACTAAAACATTTTCCTGATGAAATCAATTACCAAATCAGAATTGATTGTGACAGCTATGAATAATCACAAAAACAAAATTAAAAACAAACACTCAATAAGACCCAATCGTATATTATCAGAAATGTAACTAATACAAAACAATTTCTGAAGCTCAACGCACAAATTATAATTGTTAAACCTGACAAAAGTAATGAAACAGTAATCGTGAATAGAAAAATGGAACAACTACTAAAAGACACAACTACATACAAAAAAACTGACCCACCAATAATTTAAAAAACAAAATATCAAAATTGTCAAAAAATGGAAATAAAATGAATAATTTAAACAAAAATTAATGAATAAAACGCAAAACTTCCTAAAATTACGGACTACCAAAACTACATCAAGAAGGCATTCCATTGGACCTATAGTAACTAGTATTTAATCTCCCTTCTACAATTTGTCAAAATTTCTAACAGAAAGTATTTCGAATATCACACGTAAAAATTAATACTACATTAAAGACTCATTCACATTAAAAAAAAACATCGAAAACATCAACATACCCAAAAAATCACATTTTGATATCTTTAGATGTAACAATACTTTACACTAACATCCCGAACAATTTATTCAGAAATATAATAAACAAAAAATGGAACATTAAAAAAAACATACTTCATTAGCACTAGAGGAATTCATCACTGCCACAATTCTCACACTTACAACTAACTTTTTTCAATATCAATATTGTTTCTATGAAAAAAATGATGGTTTGCCTATTTCTAGCACCGTTGCTCAATTAGCCATGGAAAGTAAACGAAAAAAACAAAGATATTACAGCCATTCCAGAAAACAAACTCGATGAAATCATCACAGCCTTCAATTCTTTCCATCCAAATCTACAGTTTACTCCAGAAAAAGAAAGAAATAATACTATCAACTCCTTATATTGATAAAAAAGGAGAAAAAAATTATCACACGAAAGATACTTGGTCAGGTAGGTATTTGAATTTCGACTCAAATCATCCAATACAATAGTTTGAGATTTTCTTTGACACATGATTCGTTATCTTGATTCCTGGCAAATTCAGAAACATTAAATACATACTGAAATTGACCTCCCCGTCTGGCCGCGCTTTTGGGTCTTTCTCTAGTCAGAAATTAGCATTGACGGCTTAAAGGGTCTTTCCCTGACTGCGTTACTGCTGAGAATAAAAAATCATCGAAGATAAATCGAAGTTTCAGTGAATTACAGTAGGAGATTTAAGCCGGTTCTGGCTCTCCCCCCACCACTATGACGTCACGTGTGACCTTGAATGGTTGCAGGTGTGCAATGTGTGTGTGTTTGACCTTGAGATTTGACTTTGAGATTTGTCATTGAGTTTTGACATGGGGTTTCGTCGACTTTGAGATTCGACTTCAGTTTTGACCTTGAGTTTGACCTTGAGATTCATAACATTAAGTTTTGACTTTGAGATTTGACCTTGAGTTTTGATGTTGGGATTGTTTCGGCAACCTTAAGATTTGATCTCGATGTTTGTTTGACCTTGACTAAAGTTGTGGTGTAGGCATACATATTCTGTGTAGTCATGACCTTCATGAATCCTTGTACTCTCCAAGCGAGGAGGGCATTCATCCTGTGAGAGAGGTAGGAGTGAACTGCGAGTATTGATGAATGTGCTGATGTTCAAGCGCGCACTGACCTTCACACTCCCATCTACTGGAAATGGGGTGGGGATGTCTCTTATAAAATGTGTGGAGTCGTTGATGGGGAAAACAGATGTTAGATAATATCATCAGAGTGAATACAGAGTACAGAAGTTTCTCAATTGAGTGAGTGTATTTTTATAAGGTGAAATAATCTATATTTTTTCATACAGTCTTACTATGTCTTTTCTTCCAAAAGTTGTAGATTTGAAGAGAATCAATTCTTCAATAATTGAAAAGAGGGTGGGAGCTTTTGAACAAAGACCAATATCATCATTACCCATCGGTAAAGCTTT
>JAFIRS010008095.1:0-19617 GCA_018342105.1 Gonioctena quinquepunctata
GCGCAAGTGCATCTGCCATGTTTAAAAAGCAGGTAATATGAAAATTTCGGGCACTTTTAATAAATATTGATGGTGCTTCATTAGTACATAGTACATACAACAGTTGAAGCACTTAATTGTACCCAACTACGACGATGGTCGTCCACAAGGTGAAAAAAATCAGGATTTGTAGAAAGGTTAGGATAACAATGACACTCATAGAAGAATCGAATTAAACGGTTTTCTTCACATAAAGGATTCAATATAAAATTGAACCAGAAAATGGTAGATCTCAGGTGAAAAACAACTAGTTTCCTGGCAAATACCACGCAGAACGTTGAATGATATTCACCTGAAAATCCATGCATACTTCCATATAATATCAATGGACATTGAATGCAAATGTTTCTTTCTGATAAGCTCGATTATGTTTAATTTATGTCGTGTTCACCTAAAAATCCGCATACCGGTTTCAGGCTTCTTGGCCCTCATCAGTACGGAGTAGTCAACCAGCCAAAGGTCCAAAGAACTCTGGCTGAAGTGAGACACAACGTAAACAAACCATCATCGAGCTTGTAACACCTATAGGTACGCCGGAAAAGATAAACTTTAACTGGCGGTACCGTTTAATTCGATTTTTCTATTCATTCCACTTCACATGGCACTTATCTTTCACTATATGCTAGACGGGCTTGCCACTCCTACTGAGAAGGAATTTTTTATTTAGAAACCTATCGAGGTGGGAGATTTTCGGAGTGTTTCTTTCTGTCACTAGGTACCGCCAGTTGAAGTTTATCTTTTCCGGCGTACCTATAGGTGTTACAAGCTCGATGATGGTTTGTTTACGTTGTGCCAGAGTTCTTTGGACCTTTGGCTGGTTGACTAGTCCGTACTGATGAGGGCCAAGAAGCCTGAAACCGGTATGCGGATTGTTAGGTGAACACGACATAAATCAAACATAATCGAGCTTATCAGAAAGAAACATTTGCATTCAATGTCCATTGATATTATATGGAAGTATGCATGGATTTTCAGGTGAATATCATTCAACGTTCTGCGTGGTATTTGCCAGGAAAGTAGTTGTTTTTCACCTGAGATCTACCATTTTCTGGTTCAATTTTATATTGAATCCTTTATGTGAAGAAAACCGTTTAATTCGATTTTTCCATTCATTCCACTTCACATGGCACTTATCTTTCACTATATGCTAGACGGGCTTGCCACTCCTACTGAGAAGGAATCTTTTATTTAGAAACCTATCGAGGTGGAAGATTTTCGGAGTGTTTCTTTCTGTCACTAGGTACCGCCAGTTAAAGTTTATCTTTTCCGGCGTACCTATAGGTGTTACAAGCTCGATGATGGTTTGTTTACGTTGTGTCTCACTTCAGCCAGAGTTCTTCGGACCTTTGGCTGGTTGACTACTCCGTACTGATGAGGGCCAAGAAGCCTGAAACCGGTATGCGGATTGTTAGGTGAACACGACATAAATTAAATATAATCGAGCTTCATTCAATGTCCATTGATATTATATGGAAGTATGCATGGATTTTCAGGTGAATATCATTCAACGTTCTGCGTGGTATTTGCCAGGAAAGTAGTTGTTTTTCACCTGAGATCTACCATTTTCTGGTTCAATTTTATATTGAATCCTTTATGTGAAGAAAACCGTTTAATTCGATTTTTCTATTCATTCCACTTCACATGGCACTTATCTTTCACAATGACACTCATGTTAGATTTAAATTAATTATGATATCAATAATTGAAAAAATAAATAAAATACAAATTATTGATGGTAAAGCCAAACAGGTATTTGCTACTTTTACCTGTAAAAAACATTCATCGTTTGAGGTTATAGCACAAACTATTACATTAACAATTCAATGGATCGAAATTACCCGATGAATTTTTTTCACACAACTGATGGGATCAGGATGTTCTGTTGTTGGACCACTTTCTCTCCTTCGAAGTGAAGTGAACAAATATATATTTCTTTATTAACATGTATTAACATTGTTGCATACAGGCCAAATGGAGCTGAGGTGCAGTGTAACACAGTGTGACTTTTATAGTTTGAGAAATCTTTGTGCTTTTTAATTTTTTGGGGGTTTTAGGGTGGGAGACCAAAATATAGACTGTAATTCGACACCTCTAAATATCTATTATATCACGTTTTGACACGTATCTTTCATTGCGGCAAAAGTAAAATAGGACGGTAGGAATCGCTATGTCACAGTGTACAAAAATCATGTAGACGGCTATGTCATATTGTCCAACAATGTGTAGTTGGAACTGACCATCACCTCGTCCACATCTTTTAACCCACAAATCACATTTAACACAATAAGTAAAAATGTTTAGATTTTTTGGTTTCTTTGATTTCGATATTCGAGACAAGGCTTTGGAAAACTTATAAAATAATATATTGAAACCTTCGGGTTATACACCTATGAAGTGCCTAAAAAATATGGCGGAAGTTTAGGCAAGCGCACAAAAAAATTCTTAGTATGAAAAGGCCTATTGTATTCACTGAGGTTCTTCCTGAAGTTTCTGGACTGCTACACTCTTATGTTCTATGCATTTTTTAAATTCGGCGCGTTGAAACCTCTTTAACGACGTTGCCACATTAGATTTTGGATATTTATTTGCTAATCACTACCATCATACTCTTAAGCTGTACTATTCATGTTTCTTTTTATTGAAATCTGAACTTTACTTTTTATAAAATACGATAAAACCTGTGATTTCTCATGATACTCAATGTTGAATGTATGGAAATACAAATGCCAATATCTTTTCACTGGTCTTGAGATAAAATACACAAACTTTGTGTTCTTCTTTTTACTTTAAATTTATTTATCCCTCAGAAAACTTTAGGTCATGAATTGATAAAAATGACTATTCAGGCAAATTCATTTATTTATGCATTCGACCTATAGAGCAAAATATCTTAATATTCCAACTTTTGACTTCCATATTTTCCCCAAATTGGGAAATCTGACGTGAATATTATATTAAATTTACCTTCGCCTAATTGGGCATCGATTTATTTTGAAGGTCGAAATGACGTAAGTTTTACCTATAATGTTTCTGGATTTAGACAATAAGTTAAAACTTACTTATTATTCGCAGGAACTTTTCGTGTACTTCGTGAATGAGGGTAGTGAGAACTTCAATAATATTTTAATTTAGCTTCTTCCTTAGTATCTATCTATCAAACAATCTATCATTTATTAGGGTCAAATACATCTAGGATACTAAAAGGAGAATCTCATTACAGAAGAATGATTCTGTCTAACTGAAACATGATTAAATCCCATAAAATGAAGAAATGGTGAAATCTAGAGAAAGATTTTATCAGAATAAGGGGATCCTTCGTGATACTTTCGGAATTGCTTTATATCATTTTTGCGTCATAATTTTGAAGTTTGTATTCGGTATTTTTATAAATCGTTTCTGTTGTTCGCGTGTATCTACTATTGGAAATAAATTTTATTATATAAAGATATCAACCGATCATTAAGTGTATGCGGTCATGAATGAAACCCTTGGATTTTGCCGCTAAACCAAACTACCGCTTGCGAACTGCATTATAAAAAAAGTTAAAAGAAAGAGATCAAATAAATGAATGAAATGAAATCAACATACTCAATGAAGAAATAAAGAAAGAGATTTCATTAGAGGACTAGAGGACAAAACGAAATAATTATTAAGTGTTTATCTACAACTTTTGAATTGAAGAAGAATTGGAATGTGTGGAATAACAAGGGTGCAGGACAAATGTTCTTAATTTTCATAATATTCCTGAGTAGGAGTTTAAAGTTTGGATTGAAAATGCCCTATGTATGTGAGACGGATATGGAAGATCTTGTCGCCATGAACACAAGACGGTCCAGGCAGCAACAGAAAAAAAGGTAGGATAAACAAAAATGATGATAAATTCCAAACCCAGTATCAATATATTCGTATTAAGAAACAACTCAACAAATGAAATCTAACAAAGAACGTCTCTAGGGCAGCATATGTAAAACTAGGTGAGATTTAAAAGTGTGCCACTGATGAGTTCGGAAAATGATATTACCTACAACCAGTGCTCACGGAGAAAAACATTAGCGTCTGCACCTAAACACAGAGTGATTGTGGAAAATAATGATGCCGAGGAACAGGATATTAAATAAAGAACTGACAGAATGGGAGTAAAACTCATACTGAGGCTGAAGTGGAAAGGTATGTTTAGTAATAATATGTGTTGAAATCTAAGTAATGATGAAAGAATCTCCTAAGTGTTCTCAATAAAATATGAATAGGTCATAGCATACTTCGACTAATAATTGTTAGAAATATGTTTTCCTCCCAAAACTCCCACTACTCTACTATTTCCCAAAACTCTACTATTTCGCTATTCGACGTTTCCGTCACTGCGAGGATCTGATTCATACTTCCAATTCTACTAATCTCCTTGACAATCTTGATCATACGTTACATAACATGGATATGATGGAGTGACGCCGACGTCATGCTAATTTAATGTATTTGAAGTTCACGTGCAATAAAATGGTCAGGGATAATGCTACAAATAATGAAAGCAATAGTCATTATTTCTGAAAACTCCTAACAAACGCAAATTTCAGAAAGATATTTTTTTCACTTGGAAATGAAAATGCGTGAATGCTCCTGCATTGTCATCCGTGCAATTCTAATTGATTTTCTGCTAGATCTTTCTCAACACTCAAAAGTTAGGTGCCTTCTGAGGCCACCTTGACCGGTCACGATATTCACGACATGTAGTTATTTCCCTTACAACTTCAGTATTTTGGTCATCCATATTTTGTCGAGTCCCCAATACCAATAGCCTGCCTGAAACCATCGTTTCCCCTACACTGTCCTCCTAAAATTCGAAAATCCACTCATTCTGGACAGGATTAATGTTTTCCTATTTGGGTAGCTGGCTGCTCATTGGTATCGTTCCGGAAGAATACATCGAAGAGAATAACTGGCGACTGGCAAGCCGAGCTGGGCGATTGTCGGGGCGGGCGGGAAAATCGTTGCCTGGCCACTTTTCGGTTTTCAGAAATCGCGCGTTCAACGAAAAAATAAATACACGTGATATTTCGTGATTTTTTACGAACAGCTCCCCCCCTTTCGAACCTCACGTGATTAATGGACGATCCCTGGCTTGAAATGTTGGAAAATATACTTGGCCTGTGTTGAAGCTATACCACTGTGGTCTTGCCTGGCCAGATTTGTAGGACGTTGTTGATTGAAACAAAAACTTGGTTGTTGGAAATGTTTTTTATTCTGTTATAGGCATATGTCATACAATTTAAGGGCCTTATAGATTCGATTTTTTAGTCTCTATTGTGGCACTCATAGTCCATCCAATATCAATTGCAGAAGCTGTTTCTATAGGGAGCAAATAAAAACTCACTTCGCTAACACGAGCGTATATGCGAAGAAACAGAACGAAAAATAATCTGTACTACTTGTATACAGTCTCCGTCGGCACAAAGAGCCCGCTGGTCAATGTGAACTTGAGTGACTGCTGTCTGTTCTACAACCGATTCGTCTGGACCAATCAAGTGGACATCAATGCTTGCAGGTGTGTCTATACGATGGGATGGGAGGTCATAAATCACGCGTTATATTTGTGTTTTAATAGCTCTGAAAGATAAAACCAGTAGCGTATGTGGTCTTGGCGTGTGCCGATCAAAATACGTTTTAGGATATTAAAATATCTAAATAAAATTAGTTATCTCCGCCACTGCTGCTCACAGAATTTCGCCGCAAGACTTTTTTATGCTTCTGCAATTGATATTGGGAATACTATAACTTGTTGAATAATCTTAAAATCGTCAATTTTTTAGGCGAGAATAAGTGGACTGGTGAGAAATAAATCCTCTGTCACCATAACTACTCATTTCAACTTCCCGACAAGAAAGATCCTTTCAAGACGTCGTCAATCCCATCAATCAGACCCCGGTCGCATACATTACCAAAAAACAAATTATCTCGACAAATTGCCCGAGGAGGCCTTTTGCGACACCGTAGCAGAGGACGAGGCGCGCCTATGTAAAACGGCCTTATGTACACCGCCGGCGAAAGACAAAGACAGCTGACGAACGTACAGCGGCAACCTGTTGTGAGAGCGACGGTGGGGCGATGACGGCATGAAGCGGGCAGGCGACGGCGGCGAAGGGGGTAGAAGGGGCGCCCGCCGCCCCGCGCCACCACGTCATATGGCAGAGTCTATCAGCTTCTCCCACGCGTGCTGCACGTCAACGGCGTCATCTGATTAGGATGGTTTATGGGTCGACGCCACCAGCAGCGTTTTTTTGGGTACGTAGAAGGAAGCGGGAGGGGGGACGGCATGACGTCCGGATGCAGTTCGTTTAGTAAAGATTTAATTGGATTCGCAGAAAAATATTGAGTTCATTGCGAGCGGGTAGGAATATGTGAAAACGTAGTGGGACTGGCGAGTCAAAAAATTGGTGGCTCACACAATAATAAAATTGGAACAAATATGGAAAAGGTTGGATTTCTACAACTTTCGCATAGAAGCATTTTCATCAGGTGGGGGATATTCGCCAAAAGCATCACGTTAGGTCGAAAAATGAACCTCAAATGAGACTTCTTCAATTATGGTTTAGTCGAATTACTGCTGAAGTTTAGATTTTTTTATTCTGATCTGTCGGTTTGACGTTGAACTAGCAGGCCACAATTTCTTACCATCAACTATAAAGAGTATTGAAGATAAGTTTGAAATTATGACAAGAAAAAATCCAACTAGGTTCGTCGGCTATCTCTTTATTTCACTCTCTCAAGCTTACAAAAAGATATCGGTTTTATTTCCTAACAAGAGTAAGCCTTAGGTTCAAAAATTAATAACGTTCCATTTTATATCTATAAACTGATGGAAACTAAAGATTGTTTCAGATTCGTGCGGATGAACTTTGCATAATCACGCGAATATTGAATTGAGACGCTTATTTGCCATTTGTGTAACTCCAATCGGATTGAGGTTATCAAGTTAAAGTACAAATATAAGGAAAAATGATAATATAATAAATAGAAGCATTCTGAGAGGACTCAAATATTGAACAAGTATGAACTTTCATTGGAAAATGACGATGATATTGCATTCACTGATAGGAATGTTTGATCTATGTACATTTGTTGATTTCGCTGGAGCAAATTATTGCCGGGCAATATTGACAAAAAAAACAGTAAAAATCATTTAGATTATTTATTTTTTATTGACTTTACGAAGAGGGTTCCTTCCTAAATAAACACGTCTCTACTATTAGTGGACAGAGGAGCCTATGAACAACTGTGGAAACATTCTTCTTATATTGATTAGTTCATCATAACTCTGAGATAAAAACACATTTCTACATTTAAAAAAATTAATTTTAAATTTGAAAAAAATTGTAAACCAAAATTTCGTTCATTTTGAACTCTACTTCTATTTATCATTATGCTTCTATTTATCATTAACTTCTATTTATCATTATGCTTCTATTTATCTACTTCTATTTATCGTTATGCTTATATTGGTATTCATTGTTAAAAGTTAAATTATTGAGACTTCAAAAAGTGGATAGCCTCCGAAGTAAACAGAACCTCGAACATTGAGTAAAGATTGATGAATTTTCTTCAATATATTGTATGTTTTTTATAAATGGGACAAACAAGGCAAATTTCGGTATTTTGTACCACCGACTCACAAAATCCTATTGTGAAATAGTTTTAAGAATCAGTAACATGTAGAGTTTGATTTAATGAAAGAAAAAGTCATCGATCAACCAACGATGCGAAAATTGGTGATTCATTAAATAAAACTATATATAAAAGGCACCAATACCACTGAATTTAAGTTTCGATGCAATCAAATTGACAGTTGTAATCCTATGACATCTGGTTTTAAGGGAACATTAAAAGTTGTGCAATAAAACAATTTAATATATGTACCACTATTATATAAAAACATAGTTAATCCATCATGCTGTCATTAGCATGTGTTAATTCAGTGGTTTTATTTCTATCTATCTAATTGTACACATTACTGAGTATTATTACTGTTCAAAATGGGATTTTGTGTACAGAATCAATGTTCCATGATCAACAAAGTACACCAGCAAAACATAAGAAGCAACTCAATTTTCTTAGTTTCTAATAGACCGAATCCGGATTTTCCTAACCACCTGCAAATTAGTACGAAGCTTTATTCATTTTGATGAAAATTAAGTGCGAAATATACTAATTCTTGATAATCCCTGTAGATCAAATATTTTATGAGAAAGTCAGAACCTATAGAGATGTTACCAATTAGGGTGCTGAAAAGTGCGAAACACATAAATATCTGAGAAACTCACCAAGTTGATTTTTTTATTCCTAATAGAATGAATTTAGAATTTTGACATGCCCTGTAAGTAGAACTAATGAGTGATAATTTCTAGGAACTTTTTTATGAGCGAGTTCTATAGATTTCTGTGATCTTTCGATAATATTTTTGTTATCAGGTAGAGCTAAGATTATTTGGGCTACTAGACAATTTTTAAAGGGAAGTCATGAACTATAAAATCCAAAATACAAATTCCAGCCAAATCACCGGATTCCAATCCAGATAAGGAATATGAGAGGGTTCTTAACGCCATCGACAAATCCTATCGGACAATACATTCCATTCATGTCGGCTCATTACTGAGAAACGTCAGAATTTAACGAATGTTCATGCACTGCACAGAGCTAAGCTCGGTATTCCCCAGCATGAACCAGCATGGAACAGTTTATACCTCCGGCACTCAATTTGCATCTATTTAGGGATAGCCGCTGATCCGACATAAACCCGACCAGGGTGTGTGTACCCTGTGCATACGTTCAGTATAGCACTGAAACGTATTCGGCCGAAAGAGCATCCAGGACCAGCTCTAAGTTGACTAGGTGGGTGGCCACCCATGGCGCCTCAACTCCAAAACATCTATAGTCAAAGCACAATGATTTAGATATTTAATTGAAAAAGGAAAACGAGTATAGCCACGAATATTGTAAGAGATGTTTTAAAGAATTCATTAGCAATTTGAAGTAATTTAGAAAGCGACATTAAGGTATGGTTTATCTCAAATTATTATTTAGAACTTATTATTGTAATAACTTAAGCAAGTTTAAAAAAATGCAGTGTAGTTATTTCCTTAGCGTTGTAGTCATTAATAATACGGTCTAAATACAAAACAAATATCGAAGGATGAGGCGCGTTAAAATAGTTTTTTAAATGTGATTGGAATGATTAACAGGAATTAGTGCTTCTATTGGCCCTTGACGTTTTAGACCGCCCATAAATCTGGAGGATAGATTGCACAATCCGCCACATAATTGTCCACTACATAGTCCGCAAACGTTTAAATTTTTATTTCTTGAGGCTGAATTGCAGCTAACGAAAAAGAAAATGCGTCATCTACTTCCTCAGGGTCAACAAACATAAGTCCAAAACAGTATCCTAACCATTTTCCTCCTCCTGTTTTATTTCTGTATTCTTTGGCAAGACTAATTTCTTGAATCTTACGCCACCAAGATTGTGATAGAAGAAATCTACATCCTATTAGTTTGACTTGCGGCCGGACAGTACAAGCTGCATTGAGGATAGCCTTTTCGAAATCGACGACGATTTCCTTGGGGAAAAAAGAGAACGAAAAGTCGCTGCAGCACTTCTTCACGTGTTCAAAGCACTTACGTATCAGTACATTTGTTCGGCAGCACACAAAACACAAGCGGTATATAATGTCCATTTAGGCAGCCGTGAATAGTAAACAGTTGCAGAAAATTTTTAGTGCAGTAGTCAAATGTACCATCTACGTAGATTTTGCTACATTTGCACGTATTCTCCAAATTTGTAACGCAACTGAATACTAGTATGTGAGAATCTTCATCATTCACCAACAAGATTCTCACCTCGGTTTGTGCGATAATTTGTATTTGTCTTTAGTGCATTATGAACTTCACTTTGAGATTCAGGAAGCACAGGAAGTAACTTTCTTCTAGCGTTGTATATATTGCGTTTTATGTAGGTTAGATCCTTTGTCTGAAAGCTGTTGTATCTTCATTAACCATAACTGAATGTAAAATTTTACTTGGCCGACTGCTGATATCGTCAACGGCTTTTCTTTTCGCTGAGCTTGTAATGATATTTCGTTGAATATCTTTAATGTTGCAGGCACCATGATTGTGAGTAAAATTTGATCTCGAGATGGTATAATCACTGCCCATGGTGTAAACATTAGCAGAACACTTTGGCTGTTTCCACCTCCACTTCTTCTCGCCCGTTTTCAACTCTTCTTTAAAATTGTATTTGTATAGTTGTTTATTAATAAAACAACGCTGACTTGTATATCCATAATCGGTTAAACGCAAACGACTGAGATTTACTGGACAAATTTAAGATGCTAGTGTTTATCAACCACCCTCGACACTTCTATTTGTATCCAGGGTGCAAAACTTGTTAATTATAAGGGGATGAGTGGGTATTTCCAAATTATAAATATATTGCCTGAAATCTACGTAGATTACCTGGCAAGTAATCGTCCTCAAATAAAGTGTCATGATAATTGAGGCGGCCGAGTTTACATACCTGATTTTGTCGGACCGAGATTACATACTGATTAGAGATCATTTCCTGAAAATCGGCCAAGTTTACAATCGCCCATGGTTTGACCACTTGAATATTTCTATAAAACTCAAACACTATAGTTGGCATCGACAATAGGAATATTTTGATTGGTTAGCTTCACAACCAACTTCCATCTTTGGTAAAGGTGGCTAATATGGCGCCAAGCCGGTTTCGATGAAACTTTCACATATACTTCAAAACATGATAAAATCACCACATCAATCGAAAATTTGTCGCGAAAAAGTATTTTTAGGAGATGTGGCCCTACTATTAGTTGTTTTTCCTTTCATCATAACCAACGCATTGTTTGTATTTACATGGGGATTTAATAAAACCGCATTGATGGCGAATAAAGAAGACTCATGATGTAGTTGGTTGGTGGTCAAGATTTGACGTTCCAATAATGAGTAATTCAAGAGTCCCACTGAATGAGAAACTGTTTTGCAATTGATTTGTTTGAGAATATGAACAGTATGTTCATAAAATCAGATGTGGAATCATCTGCGACTGAAAGATAAACTTAGTCACTATCTTCAATCGTCAAGATAACATCTTGTAGGGTATTCATGTTGAAAAGAGGAAGATTCTCAATTGAATATTGAATAGAAATATTGTTCTGTGATTTGAAAAATCCAGGATAAAAATTAAGTAATTTTTTGTGAATGTCTAACAGAAAACAACTACTTTCCCGGCTAAAGCCGACATTGAACTACATCTGATAGATATTCTGAAAGGAACCTAACTGAAAAGAAAAAATCTGAAAGTAAAAAAGAGCATTTTCATTGAGATTGTTATTTGATATTATATTCCAGTCTTAATAAGGAACTCATATAGATGAGATGACGAAAAATGTTTTCAAAAATGAGCACTTACCAGAAATCATTTGTAACATTAATGCAAGACTGGCACCTCATTCAATAGGTCTTCTATACATTTTTGTCTGCGACAATCTATTTTATTCTGTTTAAGGGAGTGTTTTGCTTTGGTAGGTATAATGTTCGTCGATAGTAATAGCTCTTCACGTATTTTTTTTAACAAATAGTCTTTCTTTGAAAAGTTCATCATGACCGGGTGAACCAGGACGTCTAACATTGTTATTCTAGTTAAAATGTTGATTTCATTTTTTCTATCTGTTACAAGTCATATAGTCTCGTGTATACAAGCTGTTGCCCTGAACATGTATTCCAGTGGAACCTACTTGAAGGCAACTTTACAAAACATTTTTCTTCATCCCATTCATCTATATGAGTATCAGGACTGGAATAGAATAACAAATAACAATTTGAATTAAAATGCAAATTTTTACTTTCAGAGTTTTTCTTTTGAGTTAAGCCACGTTCAAAATATCGGGAAAGTAGTTGTTTTCTGTTAGATATTTACAAATAATAACTTCACTTATATCGTGGACTTTTCAAGTCACAGAAAAATATTTTTATTCAATATCTAATTGAGAATGTTTTGCAATTACAAAAAATATATACACCCAATTTCAGTACTTTTTCAAAATATTAATCAATATCGGAAATATCGCTTGTCAAATTCTAGTCTGCCCCCATCAGGGCTAGTACTGCTTTTTTGGTGAATTTCAAAATCGAATATAAGATGTTGGTGGTTGTCTACCATTCTTTCGTGTTTTTTTCTAACGAAATTAATCTGAAGCAATATTATATGTTTTGTTCTATACATTTAAAAAATCTATGAGTTTTTATACACATCAAATATGGTATCACATTTGTAATTCGCATTCAGGAATGTATAACTACGTTCAAATTTACTGAAATATTGTGATAGTTTCAATAATTGATCACACATTTCTTCAGCCATTCTAGCTGAAAAAAAAGTGGTCCTGTAGATTTGCTCACACACTAGAATTAGTTTCAATATTATGGATCCAATTACGCTTCCCTGAGGATCTCCAGATTTTGTGAGATGAAATTGGGAAACTTTTATATTTAAATTTGTCCCGAATTTTCCATCTGCTAAATCAAAGAATATATTCGTATAACCTTTTTCTGTATTACCAAATCACTCTCAGGGCAATCAAAATAGGTGGTGCCGGCCCTGGGAGCAACTCTCTTCCAGCCAAAACACTCTCCTGTTTTCAAATATGGCAATTAATAATGAAAACAGTACTGTTTGCGTTGGCGGCAAACAGCTGCGGTGGAACATTTTCGTCGACGAACGTGTTATTTTGACTTTTGGAATGGTGCTGTTAATCAAATCGTTTTAGTCGATTAGTCGAGCGTTTGGGGTATTTGTGTACGGTTAATTAGTTCGATCAAAAAGAGGGGATCGGTCTGTGCAGGCCGGCCACCCGACGATTGTTTTCGCACAAAATGTTTTCGAAAGGATTGTGCACATTATTTTTTCATTCCGCTTCATACATTTCCCATTGTATGTCACAATATCTACGAATTATTTCATTCGTAACGGGCATGATATTCTGGATTAACAAAAATGCACTGAAATATCTTGAAGATGAGTTTCTACTGGGCGGAAACACGCAAGAGTATTGTCGATCTAGGGATTTTATTAGTTTAAATATGTTACCACTCTCTGTGATGGAAATCGTAGCACCAAAATGAGGTAGCAACTTTATGCCTAGCTATTATTAATAAAATGGCTTGCATCGTTCATGCAATCAGGTGGGTAATCTCAAACATGGGAAGGAACATTTGTATCTGAAAATCGATGATATTTTTTGTGTAGAAATGGATGAAACTTTAGTTATTATTGTAATATCTAACAGAAAACAACTTCTCATTCAAATGAAGAGATATTGGGGATTCCCTACGAAGAAAAAACTAGTTCTTCATTTGTAATATCACTCAAAATAACTTTTTTGATTAGTTTCTTTTTTCTGGAAAAAGGCTAGCTAATGTTTCGATTACACCCAATCTAAAATATTTTGGACAGAAAAGATCTCAGAAAAGACCAACGATGTCTAATGAAATTTGAATGCGACAAGCAAAATAGTTGCCGTTTTCAATTGTTAACAAATTCTCATTTTCCGACAAGGAAAATTGATAATCAGAGGTCTAGTTAGTGTTCATCGATGAATATTTCTGCATGATCCCTTCTGAACAAACAATATGGGGAAGTCGTTCAAGCAGCGATAATTCGAACTCAATCTCACTATTATTGTATAAGATGAAATGTGTATCACACGGGAGCCAAAGTAGCGCGCACAGATCTTTAAATTACTGGCAAACTGGCAACACCGCGTGCATATTATATTTTTCAACTACACACTCGAAAAAAAAAAGATTTATTAGTTCAACCAAATTTATTTGGTCACTCTTATTGGTTTGACACGACTAGATAAAATTAATCCCAAAACACAGATGTATTCGATTGATGGAATCATTATATAGCGGTGACAAAATGGATGTCTCAATGCAATGCTAACATTTCTTTGATTTGAATATATGTTCATCTACTGACACAATCTCCAACTCATATTGAATGAAAATTTGTTTCAACAAAAATATTCTGTTTATTTGAATCAAACAACAAAAATAGATCAATTCAAATAGAAGAATATTATATTGTTAAAGAAAAGCCAAGTGAAGTGGAATAAAATAAAAAAAACAACTACTTTCCTAGCAAATACCACGCAGAATGTTGAATGATATTCACCTGAAAATCCATGCAAACTTCCATATAGATGGATATTGATTGCAAATGTTTCTTTCTGATAAGCTCGATTATGTTTGATTTATGTCGGGTCCGCCTAACAATCCGCATATCTGTTTCAGGCTTTTTGGCCCTCATCAGTACGGAGTAGTCACCAGCCAGAGATCCGGAGAGCTCTGGCCGAAGTGAGACACAACATAAACAAAATCACCATCAAGCCTACATCATCTTTAGGTACGTCGGAAAAGATAACTTTTAACTGGCGGTACCTAGTGACAGAAAGAAACACTCCATACATTTCTCCTACCTCGATAGGATTCTAAATAAAAGATTTCTTCTCAGTAGGAGTGGCTGAGTTGCTCGACTAGCATATATGTTAAAGAAAAGCCAAGTGAAGTGGAATAAAATAAGAAATAAGGTGCACAAAGTCATCTTCAGAAAAGATTCAATATAAATTGAAACACAACTGGTAGACCACAGGCGAAAAACAACTACTTTTCTAGCAAATACCACGCAGAACGTTGAATTATATTCACCTGAAAATCCATGCAAACTTCCATATACATGGATATCGATTGCAAATGTTTCTTTCTGATAAGCTCGATTATGTTTAATTTATGTCGGGTCCGCCTAACAATCCCCATACCGGTTTCAGGCTTTTTGCCCCTCATCAGTACTTACTTTTTTGATACTTTTTTTCCCAAAGGGGGAATTCATTCTAAAACAATCGCTCAAATCTCATTATTTCATTTCCAAAATAAAAGTTTTGTCTGAAGCCATAGGCCAGGAGACAAGCGCAAGATGAAACATGACATCACTATATAAGAGAACAGCTTAAAATCTGTTGGGCCAGGGTCCAGTACTTGCATTAGCGAGAGTCTTTGGACTGGGGCATTAAATTGCGATGCTAGAAACAGTGTAGCGGAGGGACGGTTCAGTTCTCTCTGGATTAGAAGTTTCCGCGAGTTGCTGTAAAATCTGTACATATTGTTTATATAAATATTTATGTAGTAATATTAGAAAAGCATGACATGTAAATACTGAAAGACTTAACAAAATACTTTTGAATTTGAATTGGCTAACATTGTCATGTGTTCAGGAGAACGTTGCTCCATATTCAGTAATTCCAGATTAAAGAACACGTCGTTTTTTCGTCCTATTCGATTTGTTCGAAAGTTATTGAAATGTAAGTTGATTGAGCCAATTGAATATAATATACACCTTCGAAAAATATCTTTCTATATGTCCTGAAAAATGCGCACAGACACATAATGAAAATAGAGGGAAGTATATATGTCACACCCACCAATGTGCAGAATACATCAAATCGACCATTTTGTTTTCTGATTTTAACGGTCCTATTGAAATCGCTCAAAGTAGTTGCCCAGTTGTGGGATGAGGAGCTACCTACCCGTTAATTAAACAAATTGTTATGTATAGTTGTATTTCAACGCTGTATGTTTGATTTGTTGACAGTGACTTCATAAATTTATAAATAAGAGCTACCAAGATTTTGTGTGTTCGGAAACTTCAAATCAGATACCAAATTGGTTTATTTCGCTTTTTGGTTTCTTTTGGTAGAATGAGTAGGTACTATGTTATAGTTGATAAAAATAAATTCAAATTGAATATCTAGAATAGCTAAAAAAAACATTAATATAATTGTCAAAATTGATATTTTACCTCACGAATAACTCATTTCAAAACTGTATATATTCAAAGTTCTGGAAATCACGAAAACAATATTGCTAAGTTACCCGTTGATGTGTTTATAGGAATACAAATTTTAGTAAAATAGCATGTCATCAGTTTCCATTTCGGTGCCGAGGTAATAGCGAAAGACAAATTCGGACCGACTAGACAACATTCGCTCCACACATTTCTCTGATCCGCCACTGTACCATCATCATCCAGCCAGCGTGACCTGGAGAGCAATTTGTTGTACGCTTCACCGCCGGATGCCGGATTGTTCCGGCCGGAAGCCAATCGACTAAATAACAACGACTTTGTTTTTCATGCAGTTTATTACAAAACGTTGGCTTCTCGGTCGGCGACGAACGTCGCATCAAAATACAAGCACGAAAACCGCCAACTACCTATGCCATATTACAATAGTGTATTCTTTTCTTCTTTTTGTGTCTCTGTTCGCTCGACCTGATGCAAGGAGACTATGAAAAACGTCACTGTGCCACAGATGGTGTGAATGCATTGATCCGCGAAGGATTCTGTTTATTAATAAGTAATTTGAGTTTTTATCACTCAAACTGGACTACATTCAGGAGAACCATCCAACAGCTGAAACCATAATCATGGGAGACTTTAATGTACATAACGCTGCCTGGCTCAAATTCTCTAACAAAACAGATGATGCGGGTCGTCAAGCCGAGGCCTTTGCCATCACTCATGGTCTAGAACAACTGGTCGAGCTACCAACCCGCATCCCTGATGTCAACAACCAGTCTGCCAATACACTAGATCTTTTCCTCACCACCAATCCTGACCCGTATAGAATAGAAGTCTGTGCCCCACTTGGAAACTCTGATCACACCCTCATCTCCACAACATGCTCTTTCCATTTACCATCGAGCAGCACAATACCACCCCGTCTCATGTGGCATTACAATTCGGCCGACTGGGAAGGTCTTCGTATGTTTTTCTCAGCGTTTCCATGGAAGAGAGTTTGTTTCTCTTCAGTAGATCCAACACGATGTGCTGAGACAATTTCTGAAATCATCATGTTGGGGATGCAAACTTACATACCGAATACCGAAAGAAGAACATCATCCGATAAGACCTGGTTTAACAGAAACTGCTCTAGAGCTGTGGCTTCCAAACAGGCAGCATACCATCGATGGCAAAAAAATCCGGGACCTGAGACCAGAGCAGCATACGTTGAGGCTAGAGGCATATGCAAAGAGACAATAGAATGTTCAAAAGATGCTCATAATGCCAAAATAAGATCAAAACTTGTTGAATGTCCCAACAGATCCCGTTCATTTTGGTCTTTCGCCAAAGCTGTGGGAAGAAACTTCACTTCCAGCTCTTTTCCTCCCCTAACCAAAGAAGATGGAACACTAGCAACGACTGCCCAGGAAAAAGCCAATATCTTTGCGCACCTATTTGCTGGAAATTCCACTCTGGATTCTTCGGAAAACAACCCCGAACATTACACCTATTGACAGTCACATGCCCGAGATCACCTTTCGCCAACGTACTATCAGAAAGATTTTGCTGGGTCTCAACACCAACAAAGCCTGTGGATCTGACGGAATCCGCCGATTGTTCTCAAGAAATGTGTCCCCGAACTAACACCTGTTCTTTGCAAGTTGTTAACCACTCTTACAATTTGGGAGTATTTCCGGCCAATTGGAAAATTGCAAGAGTACAGCCAGTCCCTAAAAGGCAAAAGACCCTACCTAGCAACTACAGACCTATCGCACTGCTATCTATTATTTCGAAGGTCATGGAAAAAGCCATCAACATCGAGCTCATGAAATATCTGGAAGACTCAGGAATTATCAATGATAGGCAATATGGCTTCCGCCATCAGAGATCAACTGGTGACCTGCTCGCATACGTCTCACATATATGGCAGCTATCTATTGAAAAGTATGGAGAAACTTTAGCTGTGGCATTAGATATCTCCAAGGCGTTCGATCGAGTTTGGCACCAGGGACTCCTCGCCAAGCTTCCATCTTATGGCTTGCCCCCTCAGCTGTGTTCTCTGCTTGCTAGTTTTCTCTCAAACAGGTCTCTCCATGTAGTGGTCGATGGAGTTTCATCTGACACTCTCATAAATGCTGGTGTTCCGCAAGGATCCATTCTAGCACCAACACTATTTTTACTTCACATCAACGACGTGTTGAAAGCAACTTCATGTCCGTACACAGCTTTGCCGATGATAGTACCCTCCATACCGCTTTCTCTTCCAGGGCCCCTATATCAGCCCGTGAAACCAGAAATGAACGAGGAAGAAATGTTAACAATATAAATATGGACTTAGCAACAATTCTCGAATGGGGATCCAATAACTTGGTAGAATTCAATGCAAACAAAACACAAGCATGTCTTTTCTCTAGAAAAGCCGATCTCACTGTGCCTAACATAACTTTGTCAGGAGTAACCATACCACTGAAGTCATCCATATCGATGCTTGGTATTACTATCAGCAATAACCTTTCCTGGGAAAATCACGTGAGGTCCATTGCCAAAAGTGCATCCCAAAACTTGGTTTTTGTTTCGTGCCAAGAGCTATTTCACCTCCAGTCAGCTGCTTATGATCTATAAGGCACAGATCCGACCTGTCCTGGAATACTGTTCCCATATTTGGAGTGCGGCACCTAAACATATCCTGAAGCTATTGGATTCTGTCCAAAAAAGGGCAATTCGTCTCGTCGGTGATGCCTCGCTTACAAACTCGCTCACTTGTCTGGAACACCGTAGAAAAGTTGGCGATTTGTCTCTATTTTATAGATATTTTCATGGGCGATGCTCTTCTGAAATATCAACAATCGTTCCTCCTTTGGCAGTCTCTTCGAGATTAACCCGTCAAGTTCAGTCTTCACACCCCTTCGTGGTCACTTTGGAGACCTGCAGAACATCACTTTCCAAAGACTCATTCATCCAACGAACTGCGAGGCTTTGGAACTCATTGCCTAGGGAGGTGTTCCCCGAGGCATACAACCTCCAGAAATTCAAGAAGAACACCAACTCCTACCTTCTTTCCCTTGGTTCCCACGATGTTCTCTGAACATTACAGGATATCCCTTTTCGTGGGAACCAGAACATATAAAAAAAAAAAAAAAATTAAACTTAGACAAACTGAGATATTGATCAACAGAACAGGGCCGTCCTTAGACCCAGCTATAAAAATGCCCAGAACGCCAACTAGGAGGACCATGCAGTCCAGAAATAATTTCTACTGACAAAGAAAATGTAATAGAGAAAGCAAATAATCTGATGAAGAGTTATCTATTTTCCTTGTCGAACCGGAAATGTCGACATGTTTCATATTGCACTATTGATACGATGCCAAAGCTATTTACTAAATCTTTATTTTGTACTTTAACGGGACTTGTGCATTCTGGTCATTTGCAAAAGGTTCTTATTTCCCTACTGTTTGGTGGAGGGACTTACTGCGATATGCAGAAGGACCTTCTGATCTTTTATCTCAATCCTCCCGTTTCGGAAGGGGCGTTTTGTTGAATCTGAGGACGAATGTTGAATAGTCTCCAGGCGTACCCAGGAGTGGACATTCAGTTACCATTTGATTCCATAATCAAGAGTTTTCACCTTGCTCCTCCACTGGTTGGATGTGTGTGTCTCGTGTCCGATGAAGAGGT
>JAFIRS010008096.1:0-19594 GCA_018342105.1 Gonioctena quinquepunctata
ATTATCGTTAGCACTTTGTTTTTCGTAGATCAGGGAATCGTACTAAGTCCTGCAGGTCCGAGACCGAATGACATCTCAATCGAGGGTCCTGGCAGGTTCTTTATATGAATTACAGATTTCAGATAGGGTCCGCGAATATCGAAACATAGGGGTACAAATTTTATTTTTCCCCACCGACTTGTTCACTCGAGGACGGAGGAACAGCGAATTATTTTTCAAGAGGAAATAAAAGCTGCTTCTATTGACGAACAGCTAGGAATTATTCGATAGTTTTCTGTGGACGTAGAAACTATTCGAAACAATTGTAGGTGTGTGCACACAACCAACATATACTACGAAATTTCATTGGTTAACTTTTTCGTGATCAATTTTGATATAAAATAACTCAGATTTATAATATTTTCATACTTGCAAATGATAAGTTGAGATAGAAATTTTTGTCGAATAAATTCTCTTGAGAAATATTCGTCTATTGAGAATTAAATCCGATAGGAATAATTTCATTCAGTTTCAACATCAAGAATTTGGTTTAGGTAGTATTAAAAAATACTGATTTCTCAATCGGCTTTCACAAATAAGTAATTGTAAATATTATTTCTTGTTTGAACTCTCTAGAACTTAGCAGTTCATTCTCTCTCTTTTTCTGAAGGGGTAGTCACGCTCGAGGATGGATAGTAGAACTCACGAAGAGTTTAGTCAGGGCAAATACTTAAACTTTAGAATGAAAAATCCACCTCGTGCCGACAACCGTCATGGCGCCCAACGTGGGGCGAATTTTGGGGTACTTACACATCTTCAATTCCGTAATGTTCAGCAAAGTCATAAATTTATCGAAAATTTTGAATCTCGTGATGATTATCAGTCGGATGACTTGATGAATCGAAGGGACCAGGGAAACGCTTTTTCCGAGCATGAAAATTTTGCGATTGGAAATTTCGAAACGCGAAACGAAAAAAAATTTCAATCTCCGCCGTTGTTCAATAAGCGTAATGAGGATTTTTTTAACTCATATACAAAAAATGTTTATGAAATTCCTAATCGAGGAATTGACGAGCAGAGTGAGGCATTGCGTAGGGTATTGTTATTGGAGAATAATCCAAAGGTCATCTGAAATAGAACGTCTCTTGGATAGAAACGAGTGTTGTGAAGTAATTTGGAACATGCTGTATATGGTAGATTGACTGACACTGAAAAGTTAAAATAATTTGTCAGTTTAGTTTTCTCTGCAAGTATAAGTATTGCGTGTATATATCATATCATTTGATTCCCTGCTTCTCACTGGAGATCCAATAATCTCAACAAGTTACGGGCCCAGATTCAAGTGCTTGAAATATAGAAAATCTCAGGAGTAAGGCCCTAAGTAGTGAACTTGCGATCCCCGATCAAACATGTCATATCAGTCACCTCCAATCGAGAAACTGAAAGGGAGGGAAAATTACGACTCGTGGAAGGTCGGAGTTGGAGCCTATCTCGAAGATCAGGATTTGTGGGAAAGCGTTTCTGGTGAGTCAGATGATAAGAAAAAGGACACGAAAGCTCGTTCTAAAATAATCTTACTGATTGATCCTATGCTGTATATTCATGTTCAAGAGACAAAAACCGCCAAAGAAGCTTGGGAAAACCTTGCAAAAGCATTTGAGGACACCGGTCTTACGAGAAAAGTAGGTTTGTTGCAAACTTTAATCAGTACTCGTCTTGAAGATAGTCCAAGTGTCGAATCTTACGTGAATAAGATCATTCAGACCGCTTACAAGCTTAATTGCATTGATATGAAAAATTCTGACGAGTGGGTTGGCGCTATTCTTTTAGCCGGTCTTCCAGATCAGTATAAACCAATGATAATGGGAATCGAAAGCTCTGGCATTAAAGTTACCGCTGATGCAATAAAAACTAAATTATTGCAAGACATTTGTGTTGACAAGTCCAAAAAAGGTTCTGCGATGTTTGGCTACGGAAACATATCGCAAAAAACTGTGATGAGAACAGTTCCAAGAAACAGGTATTCGTGCAGAAGAGTGACAAATCAGAATTCACGATGTTCACAGCTTTGTCAGCTCATGTCAAATCAACTGGAAATGATTGGTTTCTCGATTCCGGATGTTCCGCTCATTTGACCGTGTATAAATCGAACTTCATCAGTGAGGAAACATCGTCGAAATTAACCATCACAACTGCCAATGATCAGCAGATGGAAACAAACTGTGTTGGTGTTACCTGTAAGAGTTTCTGATCAATCTTTCAATGTGAACGTTGAAAATGTATTCTATGTCCCTGATTTGAAAGTAAATCTTCTTTCTGTGAGTCAGATCGTTTAAAAGGGAAATAAAGTCTATTTTAATTCAGAAGGAGCTCAGATCATAAATGCTCAAGGAAAAATTATCGCAACCGCCACTTTGCAAAATAACCTTTTTAAAATTGACAGGCCCTCTGAAAATGCAATGCTGACACGTTCTGATATGCTAGGAAATGCTTTATTATGGCACAAACGTATGGGTCATGTGAATTTTCCCAATTTGATTAAGCTCAAAAATGGATTAGTGCATGGCATAAAATTTCATGAGAAAATTCCCGAAGGATTTGTATGTGAAATCTGTGCTACCAGTAAGAGTCATCGATTATCTTTTAGTGAAAGTACTACCAAGACATCCAGGTTGCTTCAGATAATTCATTCTGATGTTATGAGTCCCGGTGATTGTTCTCTGGCAGGTTCGAAATATATGGTGACATTCTTGGACGATTTCAGTCATAAGACATTTTGTTACTTTCTTGAAACAGAAGATCAAGTTTTTGACCGTTTCGTCGAATTCAAAAATTTTGTGGAAAATCAAACCGGCCAAAAAATTCAGATTTGAAGGACAGATAATGGTGGAGAGTATTGTTCTCAAAAATTTTATGATTATCTTAATTCCACTGGGATTGAGCATCAGACCACTGTGCCTTATACACCTGAGCAAAATGGCAAGGCTGAGCGGCTCAATCGTTCAATAATGGAACGTACCCGATGCCTCCTGAGCGAATCAAGTCTTCCGAATAGTTTTTGGGCTGAGGCTGCCTATACTACGGTTTACCTACTCAATCGATCCCCGACTTCATGCGTCAAGAAGACTCCGGAGGAGATTTGGTCCGGACTGAAGCCTACTGTAGCACATGTTCGCATTTTTGGTTGCAAAGTTTATGCACATATACCTGATTCAAAAGGAAAAAAACTAGATCCGAAGTCGAGACCCTGTATTTTTGTTGGATACAGTCTTCATTCCAAAGCTTACAGGTTGTACGATCCTGAAACCAAAACTGTCATAGTGTCGAGAGATGTGATTTTCTCTGATTACGAGAAAGGAAATTCACTTTTGAATAATTTTTCTGAGGATAGGATGTTTTTCTTTCCTGAGCCGGACCACGAGTCAGATTCAGGACCGCCTATCGAATATTTTTCTTATGAGGAAAGTGACAATAGTTCTAGCGAAGAACCCCCAATCGGAGAGGATCAGTCTAATCCAGATTTTATACTTTCAAGGCAAACAACAAGTCTTTCCGAACAACATCTTCGAAGAGGAGACCGAATTAGAAGACCACCACAGACCCACCCACGATGAATATGTAAGTTATTCGAGTTTTGTTGAAAATTTCAACAATCCAACTTCTGTTGAGGAAGTGCTAGCAAGCCCAGACAAAGAAAATTGGCTCAAGGCGATGGATCGTGGATATAAAGCCCAGATCGACAACGGCACATGGGAATTGGTGGATCTCCCTACAGATTGAAAACCTTTGAAATCAAAATGGGTATTTAAAATAAAGAAGGATGCTTCTGGAAAAGTAACCCAATATAAAGCACGACTTGTTGTTAAAGGCTGTGGCCAAAAGAAAGGTATAGATTACGAAGAGACGTATTCTCCTGTAATCCGATACAGTTCCATTAGATATCTTCTAGTCTTAGCTGCGCAATACAACCTTGAAATAGAGCAGATGGATGCAGTAACAGCTTTCCTCCAGGGAGATCTCACGGAGAAAATTTACATGCTTCAACCTGAACTCTACGAAAATTCAAATAAAGTATGCAAGCTAAAAAAGAGTATATATGGCCTCGAACAGGCAAGTAGAGTTTGGAATATCAAGCTTGATAGTTGTTTGAAAAATTGCAAGCTCAGACAATCCAAATTCGATTCTTGCATATACTATCATATTAATAGAATATTGATAGTGGCCGTGTATGTCGACGATCTTTTGTTATTTTCGAATGATGAATCGATGAAGGATGACCTTAAAAAACTGTTAATCCACAGTTTCAAGATGGTCGACATGGGGGAGGCAAAGTCTGTCCTAGGATTCCGGATCACGCGCGATCGAGTTAATCAGAAAATTTGGATTGACCAACAAGTTGATTGCAATCCCGGTGATACGCTGATCTCTCCGAATGGAAAGCTTTCTAAGGATCAATCTCCAAAAACTCCAGATGAAGAATTCCAGATGAGGACTGTCCCCTGGTGGGGCGACAAACATCACTGAAATTACCGGATTTAGTGACTCGGATTGGGCAAGTGACGAAGATGAGCGACGCAGTGTCACCGGCTACATCTTCCTGAAAAATAACTCGCCTATATCGTGGGCCACTAAGCATCAACCTACCATAGCTCTGTCAACTACTGAGGCTGAGTATATGGCCATGTCAGCAGCGATACAGGAAGCACTCTGGCTCCGAGGCCTTGCTAGTGAACTATTTTCCGCTTCTGCGAAACAGCCAACTTCACTCCATGTTGATAACCAAGGCGCTCAGAACTTGGCTCAAAACGGTGCTTATCAGGCTCGAACTAAGCGCATCGATGTGCGACATCATTTTATACGGGAACGTATCCTGGTCAAGAAATCAAGTTGGATCATGTACCAACACAAGATATGATAGCGGATTCTTTTACCAAACCCCTGAATCGCGATAAATTTCGTACATGTTTATCTTGCCAAGGACTTGTCCCAAATAGAGAGGGTGTTGTGAAGTAATTTGGAACATGCTGTATATGGTAGATTGACTGACACTGTAAAGTTAAAATAATTTGTCTGTTTAGTTTTCTCTGCAAGTATAAGTATTGCGTGTATATATTGTATCATTTGATTCCCTGCTTCTCACTGGAGATCCAATAATCTCAACAACGAGGACCCGAATGTTACCAGGAAAGAGGAGAATATAGGAGCAGGATAGGATGGAAATATTTCGGAGTTACTTGGTTCAGAGTGGCATACTCTCGATAAGTTACCGAATCGTGCTTTCTCACGAAGAGACACGACAGTGACATTCGGAAGGAACCCGAATATTTCTAATACTGAGGAAGTCAGAGATTTCACGCCATCCTATCGATCTTCAGCAGTCCGAGATCGAAATATGATACAGGATCAGAATTGCTGGCGCCCAGACAACATTGAAAACAATCGTGAAGTTTTATTCCTACAGGAGAATCAAACTTTTACAAATCAAGGAAATATAGCGGAGGCTATAGATCCAATTTCTCGCCTGGCAAGTCTTTTAGCTCAGACAATAAGCCAGGGCAACAATCGAAAACTAGATAGACAGAGACTCCCAGTATTCTCAGGGACGGATACGGAGGATCCATCGGTTTTTATTCGAAAGATTGAAAAGGAGTTCGTAAAATACGACATTCCGAAAGATGAATGGTTTCCAATCGTGAAAACACAGTTGAAAGGGGAGGCCGCGCAATGGGTAAACCATCATGGCCAAGTGTCATTGAGTTGGGACTTTTTCGTTAGGAGGTTTTTCGGGAGATTTGATAGTCCTGAGATACTTGCCAAACTTATGAGTAAGTTGTATGGAAAACCTCAGTCCGAGAACGAAAAGGTTGATTACTTCATTATCGAAAAATTGACATTGGCGAATCGTATTATTCCAAATTATTCGGAAGAAAACACTATCAGGTTAATTTCTGAATTAGTGTCACCACAAATTAGGGTATTTTTGCGAGGTAGGACGTTGAATAACGTAGAGGAGTTCATAAATTTGTGCTCGGGAATCGAGACAGATTTGGAAGCAAATAAATCAGGCTCGAGTGCAAATCAACATAAACATAATCCGAATAATTCGAACTATGATTCGAATGTTCGATATAATTCCGATAGGAATGGAAATTATCGCCAGGCAGCGCCTGTAAATAATACGAATATAAATAGTAGGAATCAAAACATTGTGAATCGCAATCATTCTGGAAGTAGTCCACAAAATCCAAGTAGGAATATACCTACACGTGAGATTGTTGGAAATAATAGCGGTGGAGACCGTGCAGTGAGAGATAGCGGATTTCCGAGTTCGGGAAACGCCAGAGAGGGCGGCCAGTAAGCGGCGAGGCCCCCTCTAGTAACGAAAGCCGTTTATTGTTGGGAAATATCGTAGAATCGGATGGTTCTTCGAATTCTTCGAATGTTGGGACTGAAAGGGATAATTTTGAGATCGAGCAGGGGTCAGTCTTGAACGAGTCTGAACCCTGTGAGTATATAGGTGAAGAAGTGTTGATAAATTTGGGATAAAAAGATACTTTTGGTAGGCAGTTGCCTCGTATCTCTGTAAAAATTGGGGGGCAAATTATACAGGCGTTAGTGACACTGGCGCTTCTGTGAATTTTATTAGGCCCGACTTATTTCCAGACAGAGATTTTTCGAGTCTACCAAACTCAACAGTCATCCAACTAGGTTGTCAGAATTCAACTAGTCGGAGTTTGGGCCACTTAGATGTGCCGATGGAAATTGAAGGCCAGGAGTACGTGGTAAAAGCCACAATCTTGAGCAAATTAAACGAGAAGGTAATCCTGGGAATGCCTTTTCTCGCCGAAAATGCAGCAATCGTTGACATCACAAGGAAGTGCATGTACTTCGGGAAAAAACCCCGACAAACCGTGTTCTTCAGCCAAGTGGCCAAGAAACAATTTTGCGAGTTGTCAGCGCCGGAATTTTCGGAAGAACAATTCGCATTTGAAACGAGTCAGAGATTGTAAAAGTAGTGGAAGAATTTCCGGGCGTTTTCACGGAGACGATCAGGCAGCCGATCACAGAAGCGATGCCTCATGAAATCAAAGTGAAGGAAGAGAAACCGTTTCGGCAATGCCGTTATTCGAAAATGTCCGAAGAAAGGAAGAGGATCCTGAATGAGGAGATAGACAAACTACTGGAGGCGGCGGTAGTTGTGCCCAGTCAAAGTGAATATTGCAGCCCAGTCGTGTTGGTGCCGAAAAAGGATGGAAAGCTGCGCTTCTGTGTAGATTACAGGAAGATTAATAAGTTAATTGTCCCAGAAGCTTCGAACCTTCCGCCTATACAAGAAACCGTACGCGAGATGGGCAAAGCAACAATTTTCACTTCTTTAGATCTCCGAAACGGATTTTGGCATGCGCCTTCAGCCTAAAATTCGTGGAAGTATACCGCGTTTGGGGCACCAAACGGATCGGTGTACGAGTTCAAGGTTCTAGGGTTCGGTCTTAGGAATGGACCGTCCGTTTTCCAGAAATTAATGGGGGCGGTACTTGCAGGGTACACTGATACATTTTGTAAAGTGTACCTTGACGGTATTATTGTGTACTCAAATAGTCTGGAAAAACATGTCGATCACCTTCGAATGGTGTTAGAACGGTTACGCGTTCATCAGATAACAAGGGGTTTAAATCACTCAGAGGCTGACTTCATACCACAGGAGGTACGATTTCAATTTCGCAAACGTGCCATTTGCGAGTTGAGGACCGCTCCAAGGAGTAGCGGGGGAGGATGGGAGTGGATAGTAAATCTCGTTCACACATAACATGAAGGGGATTCACTATCCATGGGCGCTAAACCTTAAGGGGGGCATGGTGTGTCCTTGACTCCAGCCGACGCACCCCCAAGGACTGCTGTCTATTCAATCGCGTAATTACTTTCAAATCGCATATTTTTAGTGTTCTGAAGACGATAGGTAAGAGCCTTTGTTGTTTATTGAGTTCATTGTTGTTTCGTTGCAGTTGTAGTTCTTTCATATTATGTCACTTGAATCAGTAAACGGGCATCCGTCCGGAATGCTGACTCAAGAGCGATTGGTTGCTCTTGAATCCGACTTTCAAAGTAAAATCCATATTTACATGCAACTTCCTTGCATGATAAAATTAATTCAGGATCAAATCCAAGCTCTCTGAGCATCAGTCGTTTATTTAGAAAAATAAAGAAGCTATTGAAGCTCCTCTAATTCAACAAATCCAAGAAATAAAAGCTGAATTTCAAAGCTTTAGATCATCAATTCCCGATCCTGTGAATGGCATAACCGTCCTTCCCTCCACTTCCTCTTCGAATCCAAATACCGAACCTCCTACCAAAAGAGGCAAACGTACTACAAGAATGCTGACCGAATTTAGTGATGGCACTAAAATAATTGGAAAAACATACTCTCGCGATAGCTCGCTGCAGAGTGTTAAATCTTCTTCAGAGATTTCAACGCGAGGCCAAGACAGCGAAAAAACTTCCATACAATTTAATGTTGCTACAAGCAACAAGTTCGATATTCTAGACAATCAGGAACCTCAAGTGGGTTCAGTCAACTCATCCGACATTCAATCAAATAACTCAAACAATGATACCCAAGCCGACATCACAAAAGATGTTGAGATGGCCTCAATTTCTAATAATACCGATTCCTCCACCAGAAAACGCCAAAGAAATCGTAGTTCCGATTCCGCCCATTCTGGCCAGCTTAAAACAAATATTGACAATTCTGATCATCAAAATTCAAGCGTAAATTCTGATCCAAACAAAAAAACTTCTGGAGTACCCCCCATCACTTCAAGGGACAAATCCAAATGAGACCTGGAGTTTCTTATGCGCAAGCTACGAACTTCAATAATGATCAAGTCCCAAAAACTGATGACTCACTTGCCGAACTTATGAAACTCGCCAACTTCCTCAAAGAAAACCCGTTTATTCAACAATTGCTGAATATTAACGTTAATACAATTCGCAATTCCTGAAAAAATTGTTCCAAGTTCATTATCTATGCTGTCCTGGAATGCCAATGGGCTCAGAGATAAAATCATCGAGCTCGAGGATTTAATTCTCGAGCGAAATCTCGATGTCATCTTTATACAAGAAACCTTCCTCAAGAACGATCCCATTGGCATTCCAAACTACAGGATGTAAAGGAAAGACAGGCTCGGCCACCAAGGAGGTGGAGTTGCGATCATGATTAAATGTAACATTCAACATGAACAAATCGCAATTAATCATGATCGTGCTTCAGGCTCTGAGGTGGTCGGAATCAAAGTAACGACAAATCGAGGTTCTTTGAGGTTGATTTCTGTTTACAATCCCCCCAACAATGAACTGGCGAATGATTTTTTGGAAATGATCATTATTGAAACTAATCTACCAACTATAGTTGCGGATGATTTTAATGCGAAACATATCACGTGGAGCAATGTTAGTAACCGCAATGGCAATAAGTTGAGAAGGCACTGTGACAATTCTGATTATATTGTTGCGGCACCTAATGAGCCTACTTTCTATGACCCATATAGACCTGATATTCTTGATATCGTGTTGATTAAGAATTTGCATTGGGACATAAATGTTACCACTCTTCGGGAATTAAGTTCTGATCACAATCCAATAACTATTGAGTTTGGAGAAGACCCACCAACGTAAGTCAATCGCACTTATAAAGTCACGAATTGGCGGAGCTTTTCACAAATCCTTGAAAACGAGTACTGTGCCTTGGAAAATATCCCTACTCCGGCCGAACTCGACGCTGCTGTAGAACTATTTGAAAATACCATTATCAGGGTTTTAAATAATAATTTTATTGAAGTGCCAAGCACAAACACATCCCATAACGTTCTCCCAAGAGAAATTAAAGAAAAAATCAGGGAAAAATCAGGGAAAAAAACCAAGCTAGGCGAAGATACCAACGTACCCTAGCTCGTGTTGACAAAATTTACATGAACCGGCTTGTTATGGAAGTCAGGTTCATGATTTTCAATTTTAAAAACGTAAGATGGGCCAGCACACTTGAAGAAGTGGATCCACAAATCCAACTTCAATGTGGAAGTTATACAAAAAGATTAAGAACAAAAAAAACAAATTTACCTCCCATCCACGCTATTGGGGGTATGTGCTACAGCAACGTCGACAAGGCTCAAGCTTTTGCTGATAAGATGGAGCAACAATTTCAGTCTAATGCAAATCATGACGATAATATTGATAGGGATATTTTTGTTGAGGGGCGGGTTCGTGATATTATTCGGAATCATGACAATGACAATATTCGGCCAGCTACTCTTGATGAACTGAAAGGTTTCATCGAGAGAGCTAAAATCAAGAAAGCTCCAGGTATTGACAAAATTTCGAATGAAATACTCAGGAAAATTCCAGAAATTCAATTAATCTCGATTCTAAATTTAATTAACAACTCTTTAAAATTACGATATTTCCCAAAAAGATGGAAACAAGCTATCATTGTCATGATTCCGAAGCATGGCCAGGACCCGTGTTTTCCGCAAAATCATCGTCCTATCAGTTTATTGTGTAATGTTGGCAAGCTGGCTGAGCTCATCTTCAAGCAGAGGCTTGAAGAAGAGATAGAAGATAGGAATATCCTGCCCGATATTCAATTTGGTTTTAGACAAGCTCACTCTACCGAACTTCAAGCGCTCAGACTCGTTGAAAATGCCATCTGTGAACTTAACAAGAGCCATTACGTTCACGTTTTGCTATTGGACATAGCAAAAGCGTTCGATAGAGTCTGGCACTATGGTCTGTTATACAAGTTAGAGACATTTGGCATTCCGCATGGAATGATCAAGTGGCTGAGTTCTTTCTTGAATAACAGAACATTTCAAGTAAGAGTTGAGGACTCCTTGTCTACAACCAGGGATATCCGAGCAGGCGTTTCCCAGGGCACCATTACTTTATAGCATTTACACATCCGACTTTCCTACTTTTGGAAACGTGAAATCTTCGCTATTCGCCGACGACACCGCTCTTTTGGCCTATTCTAGGCATCAAAACCAAGCGGTTTTGTACCTACAAAATGCGATTGACACTCTCCAACAATGGTTTTTGGATTGGAAAATCAAGTTGAATGGCGATAAAACCCAAGCGATTCAACTTGGTAGATTCTGGACTGTTCCTGACGACAAGGTAATCATTGATCAACACGAGATTGAGTGGTCAAATGAGGTTAAATATCTCGGTGTGATGATAGATCGTAGGCTTACGTGGGTTCCGCACATAAATATGATTAGAAAAAATAATCTAAAAAAGATTAGTTATGTTTTTTCCCTTTATTGCTCGAGATAGCACATTAAATCTCAAAAATAAAATTATACTCTATAAATCGGTTTTAAGAAGCACTATTTTGTACGCTTCTGCTGTCTGGGGTCACAGTGCCCACTCAAATATTCAAATTCTGGAACGAGCCCAGATGAAGTTATTGCGGATGCTAATGAATGCTCCGTGGAATGTTTCGAACAATACCATTTTAGCTGACCTCAATTTTAACAAAATTGAGGATGAAATTATTGCCAGGAACTGTGAAGTATTTGCCAATGCAAATACTCACGAAAATCCTTTAGTCAGAGAAGCCATCGACTATCTGGCTGATAATCCCTCTCGCTATAAAAGACCTAGGCACATTCTCTAAGGCCAATATTTTAAACTTTTTAATCTGGCGTAATTTTTAAGCTATACACCAGAGTATTATGCATAACTTGTTATGCATAAACTCTTCTTAACTCTAATACGATGATGTCATTATCCTACTAAAGAGTAGCCAAGCCCTCACTCAAAAAACAAATCTTGGACCCAAAACAAAACATAGAAATCGAGCGAACTCTCGAGGAACTCTCGAGCGAACTAGGGAGCGAACTCGACAGCAAGTTTCACTTGTAGTTCGAAGCTTTTTCAAGCGAAGATTATTCTTAGCAAGTTTTACTGCTACGCTGAAGGCCCTGCTGGAATCCGAATTTTACTCAACTCTGCTTTTATCAAGGCACAATTGGAATTCGCATATTTTTATACTTTTTAGCTCTTCGATGAGATATCTTGTTCACCGAACACATATAGTATCAATCCGTATTGGAGAACCCGTTATTGGAGAATTTGTACAGTTGAGAAACTTATATCGGAGTTTTTGCCCAGTTTTGGTAAAGGATCTTGGCGTTAATATACTTGGGAATGGCAGTTTGGATCGTTTGACAACAACAAACCAACTCACAAAAGAATTCGAAACTTACTTCGCTTCGCTACGACTTACCAAGGACTTGCAGTTAAATAAAATGGTGTCAAATTTTACCTTTATTTCCAATCCCATCCTTCGCCGTACACCATCGCCGTATATCTCTGACAGCCGAGCTGGTATTAGGGTACAGCTGGGTACGAGGCCACCCGAGAATTGCCGGAACCTTCTTGGCGCTTAAAAACGTTAGGCTCCACATGGAGACCACGAGCGATTCACTACGTGGATTAGGTAAAGTGAATCGGAAGGTCGGTGATAGGCTTCTCAGAATAATTTCAACTCTCTTCTTGCATTTTACTTTATCTCTTACTAACAGAGGAATAATCATCTTTTCAGAACTCTATAACAAGATTCGAACAGTAGGAAATTTTTCATATGTAAATCAAACTCTAATAACATTTCAAGAAAAAACTTTTTCATATTTATTATTCTCCTTCTTAAAACTTTAGTTTTGATTATCTTTAGAGCAGGGTGCTTGGCTAGTCGATTTTCCTAGTCAGGTGAGGGTGAGGGTATCTCTAGAAATATAATTGAGTGGGTGTTGCAACACGTAGCCAATGGCTAGTTATTCCGAACAATTATAAATTATTTAGAGGGGCTTCTGGATGTAAGCATGAACCACGAAAGAGCTAGTCGCGGAGTTCAAAAATCTTCGAATTTTTCGAATTCGAATTTTCCAAATTTTACAAATTCGAACATACCAGAATACTTTCATGGCGCCGAAGCAAGTGGGGCGAGTCTGGGTCACGCACGTCCTAGTGTCGTTCTAGAAACAGAAAATGATAGTTTTGTGAGTGAGTTTCACGGGTTTACAGAAAATATAGATAGTCAAAATCAGGGCCCCGATGGTAGAAAGATTCGTAGTTACGGATCGTTCGATGTTGTTGAGAGGTCAACTCCGGTGGCTAAGACTATAGAAAATATGGATAATAATCAAGTCCAAGGGGACTATCATTTACCATCAGACCAGTCTTCGGGGGAGACAAATGGTATAGACGTTTCAAATAAATCAGTAAATGTCGGAGAAATGTTTGGAGGCAACAGGTCGCGTGACTAGACTTATTCTTTGAGTAAGAATGGTACCTACGATAGAAATTATTGTTCGGGAAACCAACAGACGAATTCTTCGCGGAGAATAAGCGAGATTTTTGGAGATGAAAATTGGCAAACGATTAGCGAAACGCCAGGCGAATTTTCGCAAAATAACATAACAGTTACATTAGAGAGCGAGCAGAGAATACCGGTAAATCAGTATTCATCTCATACTCATAGGTCTTTTCTGGTTTCGTGACCCGACATAAACATTAGAAATCAGTGGCGCCCTAATGAAGTATGAGGTACAGATTATTTTTCAGATCGTAGTCACGTTCGCAGGGGTAGACGGAGAGCCCAGACGGACTCAAAACGAGAATAATCAATTGCGGAATTCGGATAAGGATGACCCGATTTCGAGGTTAGCCGAGGTGCTTCTGAGGAATATGGGAAATTCAGGTCCGAGAAAAATCGATCGGCAGAGACCGCCTAACTTTTCAGGGTTAGATACCGAGGACCCGATAGCATTAATCAATAAGATGACTTACGAACTTCGTGAATGTAAAATACCTAATGATGAGTGGGTTTCATTCGTAAAAACTCAATTGCGAGGAGAGGCGCAAACATGGGCTAATAATTATTCAGCCATAGCCCTTAGGTGGGTGTTTTTCTTGAATCGGTTATTGAGTCGTTACAACAATGCAGAAGTATTGTCGAGATTGACTTCGAAGTTTTATGGGAAAACGCAAGGGAGTTCAGAACGCGTGGATATATTTATTGTGGAGAAAATTGCATTAGCGAATAGGTTAATGCCAAACATGTTAGAAAAGGAATTGATCCGATTGATCGTACAACTACTATCACCCAGTATCAAACCATACTTGCGGGAAGTAGTCATTTACGATATCGAACAGCTAATGTTGTTGGCCAGTGGGATTGAATCCGATATTTCGACCGCTCGGCCAAACACAGGCAATAGTGGGCCAGTGCATAGAAATACACAAAATAATTCGAATGCACGGAATATGAATACTATTAGTAATAGTAATCATAGTTCACAAGTTAATACGGGTAATAGGAATATTCAGAGTGTAGGTTCGAGCAATTACCAGGCACAAGGTGCTGGGAATTTCAATGCGAATTCGAACATTTACAGGCCACCTATGATGGCGAGAAATTTCGACAATCAGAATGTTCAGTCGAGAAGTAATACATTCTCTAGGGAAGTAATTCCGCCTAGACAGAATAATGCGGGAAATGCGAATCGGGAAACGAATGTCAGTAGAGCGAATAGCTCAGAAAGACATGACGGATTCCAGAATAGGAATATAAACCAGATCAATTCGAATTCGGGAAACGCCAGGCGGGACGCTGCGGCAGCAGCAGCGAGTCGTCCCGCGAATTAGGAAACAGTCGCGAATTTCAGGGTCAAAGAAATACGTCAATGAGTAACCTCGAAGAAATGCCTCTCGGCGAGGATTCTCGAGATTTACCAATTGATGAAGTAAGATATTTTGAGGACACGGATACCCTCGCGAATATTATTGATTCGGAATTAGAATCGATTCTCGAAAATGAGGAATATTTTGAACCCACCTTGCAGATTGACGAAATGTCACTCGAGCGGAAAGTATTTGAGGAGAATCTCTCCAAGGAAGAGAAGCTCGTATCGCTTAGCGATAAAGGAAACAATGGAAATCAATTGCCTCGTATTCAAGTAGTAGTAAATGGACAGGATACATTGGCCTTAGTGGACACTGGCGCTAGTGTGAATTTTGTAAGGCCTGATTTACTACAAGGAATCGAGTTATCAAATTTACCACACCCGAAAAAAATTATTTTGGGATGTGCACGTAAGGTTAAAAATTGAAATATCGAACCAGAAATACGAAACAGGGTTCGCGGTGGTGTCAAACCTGAACGAGAGTGTGATTCTAGGGATACCTTTTTGCAAGGAATCCGAGGCGCTAAGCGACGTAAAAAAACAAACGGTGTACTTCGTAAATAGTGAAGGGGAAAAAAAATTAAAGAGTTAGTCGCGGAACCAAGGCCTGATCGGGATAAAGAGTTTGGTCTACAAACGGATGTCGAGCAAGACAATGAGAGAATTTTTTTCCCGAGTGTGTTGAGGGGTGAAGATTCTAAACAAGGGGTAAAAGAAATCTGCACTAGCTCTGGTTTCAAGGCACCAGTGCCACTTGAAGAAGGGGATATTACCTAATGATTAGGAAAATTTCCCTTAATTATATGGAAATCATAATAGTTACAAATTTTCATATAAATTAACCCTCCCGCCGATATAGGAATCGCGCAATAACGAAACATCAGTGGTTCGCGAATTAGTCAAACTTTTATTTTTCATTCTTACATATTATCGTTTTTCCTTCATACTTTTAAAAAAAATTATTTTTTTGTTCGAATTTAGAAATCTATTACAGGGATTGGCTGTATAGATATTTGTGAGTTCGGTTTTTCGAATAGAAAAACACGCGACGCGAGTTAGCTATATTATTCGGTTTTTTTATACACATTTCTAGCTATGTATATGTAGGATGTAGTTCTTTTTCAGGTATTAGGGAACAAACATTGTAAGGCCAGTGGTGTTAGAGGCTTGCAAGTGCCTATATATGAAAGCTGTATGAAATGACGAATAAAGGCCAAAAGAGCCACAAACAAAAAAGTCCTTATCAGGACGTTGATCAAACAGTGCAAATGGTATACACTCAAAGTATATGTAACAACGTTGAAAAAGCTCGTCCATCGTAGCCTTCCTACCTCAAAGCTGTGTGGGGACTCCAGAGTCCCGAACGAGCTTCTTCGAACCCTCAGATCCAGCCCTTCGTACAAAAAGCCGTTGTGGGGAGTCCTAGACTCCAGCCGACGCACCCCCAAGGACTGATGTCTGTTCAATCCGCGTAAATTACTTTCAATTCGCATATTTCAGTGCTCTGAAGATTTTAGGTGAGATCCTTTGTTGTTAATTGAGTTTATTGTTTCATTATAGTAGTTAATCCTTTCGTTATATGTTACTTGAATTAGTAAACGGGCAACCGCCCGGAATGATGAGCCAAGAGCAATTGGTTGCTCTTGAAATAGAATTTCAAAAAATTTTCAATTGTACATGCAACTTCCTTGCGTGCAAAAAGCCATTAACGATCAAATTCAAGCTCAACTTCAAGCTCAAGTTGATGTTAGAGAAAATTCTGAACTTCAATTTCACATTCAAAAAAATAATGAGGCCATTCAAGCCTCTCTGTTCAAACAAATAAATGACTTGAAAACCAAGCTCAACCACCTAAAACAATCCATTCCGATCCCAATGTAAATGGCACAACTCCTTTCGCTCCTGCTTCGAAATCCTCTTCGAAATCCAAATCTTTCAGGAAGGAACTCCGGAGCAGCAGAATGACAGTGGAAATATGTGATGAAACTTCCAAAGGAAATACATCTCGAGACAGTTCGCTTCAAAGCGTTAAATCGTCCTCGGAGATTTCAACTGCGGGTCAGGACGGCAAAGTAAATTCTCTGCATTACAACATTCCTACAAATAATAAATTTGACATTTTGGAAATCCCGGAACCTCAAGGGGCTTCAGTTGGACCACTTGAAATTCTAAATCCAAACTCAAATAACGATTATCAAGTCGATATCTCCAATGATATTGACATGCCCTCAAGTTCAATCAATACCTCTACCTTCGCCAAAAAGCGTCAAAGGAATAGAAGTTCCGATTCCGTTCATTCTGGCCCTCCTGAACCGCCTATCAGTGGTTCTGATATTCAAAATTTAAATCCTGATTCAGATCAGAAAAATGCTAGGGTTCTGCCCATTACCTTAAGGGACAAATCTAAATGGATTGCCCTTACTAAATTGATGAAGGATAATGACATCTATCCTATAAAATCCCACAACATAGTTGATGGGATTAGTATTCATCTAGCTAGCCCGGATGCGTACAGGAAACTCCACAAAATTATGCAAGACAACAAAATCCAACATCATGTCTACACCCTCAAAAACCCAGGGCTGCTGTTGGTCAATGCCATCGTTGCCAACGATTTGGCCATTCTCAAAGTGATTGTTTTGCAAATCCTGCATGTGTGAAATGTGGTGGAAAACATGAGTCCACTGCATGCACAAAACCTACTAATACCCCTCCTAAGTGTGCAAACTGCCAAGGTGGACACACTGCAAGCTATCGCGTGTGCACTTGCTTCCCAAAATTAAATAGAAGAAATTCACACACCATGCCCCCCTTAAGGTTGAGCGCCCATGGATAGTAAATCCCCTTCATGTTTTGTGTGAACGAGATTTACTGTCCACTTCCATCCTCCCCCGCTCCTCCTTGGAGCGGTCCTCAACTCGCAAATGGCACGTTTGCGAAATTGAAATCGTACCTCCTGTGGTATGAAGTCAGCCTCTGAGTGCCTTGTTATCTGATCGTTGTATGTTACCTGACTTGTGCTGTGTGTGCATGGTGGTGATGTACCTGATGGGTGTGTAAGTGTATGGTGTGATGTGGGTGTGTTGATCTTACGTGTTTTGTGTTGAGTTGTTACTCACCTGACACGCCGGAGTGCTACTCTCGGTGGTGGACGGTCGTTTTGGTAGACTGGTCGCAAATACTTACGTAAGATCCCACAAATTGTTTGTGGTATTCTGGTGCGGAAGACGTATTTTTTCACCGGCTTATTCCAGGTAAGGGACTGCGGCAAGAGAACGATTGCGCCATTGAATATGCTTGGTATATGCGCTTCAACTTTCGTGTAAGCACCAGTAGGAGATTTAAGCCGGTTCTGGCTCTCCCCCCACCACTATGACGTCACGTGTGACCTTGAATGGTTGCAGGTGTGCAATGTGTGTGTGTTTGACCTTGAGATTTGACTTTGAGATTTGTCATTGAGTTTTGACATGGGGTTTCGTCGACTTTGAGATTCGACTTCAGTTTTGACCTTGAGTTTGACCTTGAGATTCATAACATTAAGTTTTGACTTTGAGATTTGACCTTGAGTTTTGATGTTGGGATTGTTTCGGCAACCTTAAGATTTGATCTCGATGTTTGTTTGACCTTGACTAAAGTTGTGGTGTAGGCATACATATTCTGTGTAGTCATGACCTTCATGAATCCTTGTACTCTCCAAGCGAGGAGGGCGTTTGTCCTGTGAGAGAGCTAAGAGTGAACTGCGAGTATTGATGAGTGCGTTGAATATCAAGAGAATCTCCTCAAAATCCATACAGATTGCGCATCGCATCGGACTTGTTGTATGGTGGGGGTATTTCACTGAAATATTCCAGGAGAAGAGTATTTCGAATCAGTGTCTCCTCCAGTGAGCTATTGAAAACAAGTTGTTGAAATGTATTCGTGTGATTGTGGTAGAGCTTTCACCCGTAGTGATAATCTTCGTCGACATCAACGGGAAACTTGCCAGGGAGGTCCTTCAGTGAAACGAGTTAAATTGAACAATGGCGATGACTCACCACCTGCACCACTCTATACATGTAATTGTTGTAATGTGACATTTCCATATTGTCAAGTCAACTCTCACAATAGAACACTCGCACACAGGACGAATTCATGTGTTCACTTGGGAGGTGGTGTACACCTCATTAAAAAAGCATCCAAGTGTCGCATTTCCAGCTACAGAGTATCTAGTGAGAATATGTATACAGAGTATGCACCTTTTTTCAACGATATCAAGCCCAAAGTACTCGAGTTATTGGAAAAAAACATCAAACTACACAACTCCATCAAGGTCAACATGGAAGTATTTGGAAGTTATGTCATTCAAACACAGGAATTGACAGATATAAAATCATTCAATTCTCCCAATCGTATAGCAGATCGATCAACTGATTTGAATGGATTATTTGATGCGTTTCGTGACATTATAATTGCCCAAAGTACGGAGTTTGAGGAGCGTGATTCAGGTTTGTAGTTATAATTGTTGCCAATGATGAAAGGTTTAATAAAAGTAATTTTTCAGGATGGAGTTGTGAAAAATTATGTTCCTTGAGGTGAACATAAACAAATACAGTCCACTTGGCGGATCATCATACATGAAACTTCCCGAATTCATTGAGAGAAGAAAAGGTGTTGTCAACATAAAAATGAAGACCAATGCTGCTTTGCATGGGCCGTGACATCTGCATTATTCCCCACTAATAATAATGTATCGGAGGTGTCATCCTATCCACATTATGAGACTGTCTTGAATGTAACAGGTATGGATTTTCCAGTAAAATTACGTGATATAAAATGTTTGAGTATTTGAATGATATTTCAGTCAATGTTTATGGTTTGGAATCTAAGATTGAGAATAA
>JAFIRS010008097.1:0-19584 GCA_018342105.1 Gonioctena quinquepunctata
TATGATTTGAAAGTTTGCTTGGATGAAGATGAAATCCAAAGATGTGCACATTTATCCGAGAAGTACGACAAGGGTGCAAAACTTTGTGAGGAATTCAGTAAAGGCGTCATCATCATACCACAGTTCTGTGAAGAAATGATCGAATTGGATCTGGAAGGATTTCTCCATACCCGTTTACCATTCCTGTCCGATGACATCATCGAGAAATATCAACTATATGATGAGCATGATGATGAATATGATAATGTAGATATTTGATAGGAAATAAAACATATAATCACAAAATCTTGTTTATTTATTTTTCCATTACACATAAACATTATTGATATACTTAAAAATATTCAGATATAGTACAAAAATGAAATATTGAACATTTCAAAGTGAATTACGAACAGAGCCATCCAATTCATTGTAAATCAAGGAGGTGTCGTGTATAATGAATGCATAGACTTTGGTATTGCCTGGAAATTTAGTTTTTCTTGTTTCGAACTCCAGGTTGATATCCACTGTAGATGATTTTGTAGCATTCGGTTGATGTGAACAATCAATGATGAACAGGGGATTCTGTTGAAATGACTCAAGGTCCATAAGAGGTTCACTCATATCTTTGTCATACTAACTACGTTGAAAGTCCCTTTATGCATAGTGAGCTGAAGAGAATAGTTTTTTATCAAAGTCCAGATTCCAACGCTCATATGGGTAGACTTCGGAGTTCAAGTACACTCGGATGTTATTTATGTCTGCATTTATGAATTTTGTCACATCCAGTGTTCTGTTTTCGGATGCGTTGGTACTTTGAAAACCAATAATTATGAAGCGAGGTTTTTCCAAAGTGTTGGTTGTTTTTATTGCCCATATGTCTGAAGATGTGCTACGCAATGAGGGTAATTCATAAAGATCCCACATACGATAAGCCAACTTGATTTTTGAATTCAGACCACTTTTATTTATTCTACTGAATAATTTGAGCTTCTGCTTGTCATCGGGCAAAATTTGTTTTATTTTCCATTCAAGCTCTGTTATTTCCAAAGAGGCACCAACTTCTCCAATATATGAATTCTTGAATGAGCGAGCTATAATCAAAATCAGTTTCTGTTTTGCATTCAGAATGCTCTTTTTATAATCCTCGGCAAAACCCATCAAATATTTGAGAGGAAGTTTTCCACTGAATAAATGACTGGGTGCATCAATGATGTGTTGTTCTGTGTCGGAAAGTCCCCATCCAGTTGTCAAAAGCATGTGAGAGTGTGATTGACCAAATGAAACCATATTCTTAATTGTGGATGTTATGCCTGGTTTTCGAACAACGGCAACTTGCTAACCACCCATTTCATAGCGGATCTCATCGAAGAGAAATGCCAAAGCATTGTTGGAAAGATACTTTGTTCACTCCATTTGTTTTGAATTATCTCTCAATGTGAATGGAACTGTCGGCAATGTCCAGTATTACATCTTGATTGTTGATTGCAATTCGGATTTTATCTGAATTCTTGAACAATGGTGATCCGTACGGCTCATAGGTATGCTCGTGCAGACTTATGAGAGAATGAGCGACCACTGGTTCATTGAAAATATTCAACTTGTTACTGTTTGCTTCGAGTACCATTTTATTGTCGAATGTCGAGTCCAATAGATTTTGGAAAATTGAGATCTTTCGCTGACAATGTATGTCTCTGCCGTTCAGCATACACTTGTGGAATGACCTCCTTCCTGGCAAAGCTTTTCTTTTTGACGATATTCGATGGATGACGATCTTTGTTTGGTAATATTGTAATTTCTTCAATTCCAATATGACAACTATTTTTTCTACACTACCGAAAACAATGAGATTATTTCGATGATCCAATATGCACCGAGTAATGTTGTCGATGAACTGACGTCCTTCCGGGCTGATGGGCATATAAATAATGTTGTTTGGCTCTTTTGTTATATTATAACCCAGCTCAACATCAACATCAAATGAAGAAAGAATATGATTCTCTTCGGTATTTATGTATGATCCTGGAACGATATTGCAATCCAATCGAATGAGTCTCACGGGTACAATATCCACAGGAGATGTAGATTCATGCATGCGATTTGCACTGAATTCTTTTTTCTCGAATCCCAACAGGGATGCTATTGAGTTTTCATGTCTCAGGTTCACCACATACTTTGATTGCATCATACATTTGAATGTATTATTGTTTGCTCGAAGGCTGAACAATTCATCCAGTGTTGTGTCATCATGTTTCGCACATTTATTTCTTCTATCTCATATGCACCACTTGATATTTTCATATCATGTATAGTACTGACTGTGAGGGCTTTATTTGCGGGAATGAAAAAAGTGATCAAGTTGTTTGTTTCCGTGACATTGTGGATTGTGTTGCATCCATAGAATCCCAAAGCCCCAATCCATAACGGCTATTCTTATCCAGCTCAATGGGTGGGTAGAAGTCTGCACTCAAGACACTGGATCCAACAGCTTGTAGCTCGAACTTTCGTGACATGACTGATTGCATTCATATGATAACAAATCGTTTTATCGTTGTTCACAACACATGTGACCCAATTCAATTTGATTGTTATTGGCGCCAATATTACAATCATCGATAGTGCAATAGCAGCAAAATAGTTTCCGAAGTATGGGTCCGTCATTCACATCAGTGGAATTTGATGTTCCAACACTTGCATTGCCCATATGATGTTCATAGCAATATTTATATTTTGAAATATCAATATCCTCTTGAAGGTGTTTGGGAAGTTTTTCCCAAACCGCTGCAATTTCATTAGCTGCACAAGAAATCATGACCTCTTTGGGTATATCTGCAAGTTGACCTTTACTCATTTTTTTCAAGCTGCGTAATCCTGAATATGCGATGAGGGAATGCCCCATTCTTTTAATAGCCTCTTGATCCATTTCTGGCGTTAAATCCATCTCAGTTTTTTTGGGTGATTGGAAGAGAGAGAAACTTCAAGCATAAGTGTCCACACCCAACTGTATTGTATTTCCGCTCACGTTCATAATTATACATGATTTTTCGACTGCATGTGTACCTTTCCGGAAGTAATGAACCAACTCCACTAGTGGGGGTGAATCTCCAAAACTATCGAAATATGTTGCAACTCTTCCAAATTACCTGTTTGCCACCCAATGTGTTCCTCGACCGCTGATTCCATCCAAATTGATGATGGCTGTTTCATGATTACGTGGTCCTGAGGTTGGCAAATTATCACGCATGAACACACCACGAGAATGTGGAATTTTCAATTGTTTGGCATTATATGTAAGATCTATATCTATGAGAGGTTTAAGAGGAAGGGCATCAATTAGTTTTCTGATGTATATGGTTGGAGGTAGATACCGAGGCCTTTGCGATATGGTTTCAAGAATATACCACTACCCTTTTTTCCTGAAGTTATCACCTCCATCTTTCTGTTATGGTGTTTTACCTCTTTCAGATCATTTCTGCTCGCAGTTGCCGAATTTATAGCTCTGCTTATACCTGCAGCAGCACCAGCCGAACTACCCAATGCAGACAATCCGGCGAAAATTGGTATCAATGGTAAAATTCCACCAACTTTCGGAATAGGTATTATGCGAGGTGTGCGAATTTTTTTCTTTCCGCCTGCTGCTTTCAAATATCTACGTGCTGCTTTCAATGCCATTGTTGTGGCCATCTTTCTATTGTTTGTCACGAATTGATTACCTCCAGCTTTATGTAATTCATCCCGAACTTTTCGTACAATTCTTGCTCCGAATGCTACTTTTCTTATTTCATTCCGCCCATTTTCTTCGATTCATTTTTCTCCTTCGTTGTTTGATATTGTTCACATCACAACCCCTACCGAAACGACTTTTTGCCTTCATTATGTTGGTGACGAGTAGAGCGGCTGCTCTCTCACGATTGCTTGCGTCCTTTGATTCGACCCTATCCCAAGCACTGTATTCAAGCTGTTTGTCCGCTTTGTGTCTAGCTTCAATATCGTTGAGATTCTCCGAATATTGAATGTCGTGTGTTTAACAGGCCCAATCCAATTCAATGATGCATGGATCGTTGCGTGCCAATCGTTTCTCTTATTTAGTTCCGAATCCACAATATTGATATCCTCCAGGTAGATGCAATTCAAACGGCAATTTATTCATTGAAGAATTTACAAATCCTCGACTTTTTTTATTATTATTCGATCTGTTGCTTTTACGTCTGCTCCGTGTGGTGATAGACATTTGAATGAAACATATCTCACACATCTTGCATTAATAAGTGTCGAACCGTCAAACAATGCGCATTGTCAAGCAAAAAGAAGAGTTTGCAGTAGATAATTTGGATGAGAAAATCGGGACTGGATTAAATGGGGCGAACTCATTGAGACATGGCCCACCACTTCCATCATCTGTTCGCTCGCTAATCATCGGTCCATCAACTTGCAGAAAGACAAATGCCATGATATCTCTACTGACATATCCACAAGGATTGCGATTTGCAAACGTTTATCTCTATTCAAAGTCGTTGAATCAACCGAAATATGAATACTTGCGCAATGTGTTAGCACCAATAAAAGGATTGGGCTTTTTCACATTCAGTAATAATGCAGACATTGTGCAAGCCTCTGATGCCAAACCAAATTCAGTTTTCATTTTTGATGATGTGATTTGTGAAAAGCAGGATATTATCCGATCATATTTTTGTATGGGACGCCATGAAGATGTTGATTGCTTCTATCTTGCACATACCTATTCACGGGTTCCCAAACAGCTAGTGCGTGACAATACCAACTTTATCGTCATATTCAAGCAAGACGAGATGAACTACATCATATTTTCTCCAATCCCGTCTCGCCCGAAGTCACATTCAAAGAATTTCAAATGATGTGCGTGAATTGCTGGGATGATCAGTATGGATTCCTTGCCATTGATGGAGATCAAAAAGTATGTGATGGACGATATCGCAAAGGATTCGACAGTTTCATATATCCTTGATATCTCAATTCGAAAAGACTCAATCATTCATCGAACTCCGTCAAGGTCACTACAATAAACTCGTCATCGAAATAATGAATCTTTTGCGAGATGGATGTGTAGAAACCGAAATGGATTCGAAACGTCAACTAGTTCAAGCGACTGTTTGACGAAAATTCAATTCCATCAAAAGTGGAAATGTGGAAGAAAAGATTGCCCTTGAAAAACTCCATGATCCTATCACAAAACCACTCAATGCTCTTTCTTCTGCTGCTATTGTGAAACCGTCTACATCTTCTCGATCTATTCGAACCAGCACTCCCATTGGATACATCAGTGATACAGCAGTGATACATCATTTTCAGGTATTGATAATGAAACCATCAAAGATGAGGATGGCGAGAAAATAGCTGCAACTACCCTATTCGAAACACCCACTTCATCAATGACGTGTTCACGAGATTTGGAATCTTCCAGCAATGGTTTGAGACTTAAACAACATTTGCAAAATATTAGAAATGGCAATAGTGCATATGGTGCGAATTATGGTGTGAGGGTAGATCCTCCAACACAAACACTGAAAATGGGAAATCTAGAAGTCCGTTTTGATGATGGAAATATTTTCTTCTGGGATGGTACTATGCGATTACGTCAATACCCTGGCACTTCAGATTTATATAATTCGATATTCCTCAAGAAACCGCCTGGAGTTGGTGATGCAAAAATTCGAAACACATATATCGAAATTTTGGATTTCACGAAAGCATTGTACAGAAATTATGAAGTGAAAAATGGAATAAGATATAAAAAATCAAAGAAATATCAAGAAGTCATGAAGCCACCATTGAAATCGAGAAATAATTCCAATAAACTTCTGAATCGAAGCGGCGAAGGAATGAAAAAAGTAAAGTCACCGGAAGTGTTTACATCAAAACCGAAGGATTATGTATACTGGAATAAACCTAGAGAGTTAGTGGATCGTTTGCGACTGTTAATTGCTTCGAAAGCATCCAGTCATACAGGACATGAAAATGAGATCATATCAATAATAGAGGAGCTCCGTGAAGAAAGTATTATATATTGATACAACTTCATTGAACAATCATTTCATCATTGCATTATCACCAGAGAAGAAGAAGAAGAATGGTTAATAATATCAAACGTCATATTGTGGACGAGTTACATAAGCCAGCTCGTCGTAACTTTCAGAGAAGATCAACTGTCGTCAAAGGCAAAGGAGATTTGTGGCAAATAGATCTGGCAGAATTTCAACCTCATGCCAAAATTAATGAAGGTTATCGATACATTTTGGTGGTCATCGACTGTTAATCTTAATATTTGTGGACAAAACCAGTCAAAACAAAAACCGGTGAAAATATAACTGATGCCATGGAGATGGTATTGGAAGATGCCAAATATTCTCCGAAACATGTGCAAAGCGATCAAGGAAAGGAATTTTACAATAGCAATTTTTCGTCATTGATTGAGCAAAAAAATATTAAACATTATTCCACTCTTAGTACTACAAAAGCATCTATGGCTGAAAGAGTAATTCGAACAATCAAAACTTAGATCTATAAGGAGTTTTCAATGAATGGAAATCATAAATGGTTGGAAATCCTTCCAATCATAACGCATAGATATAACCATAAGAAACTTCGTACAATAGGTATGAAACCCATCGATGTTAAAACTACTACAAAGTTAAAAATCATCAAAAAGAAAGAAGGAAAGAAGATGAAAAATATCAAGCCAAAATATCAAGTGAATGACAGTATGAAAATTTCTCCGAAAGGGGTTATCCATGAAGTCTGCTTCGTCTTGAATATTCAAGTCTTCCATCATGTTGACAACTTCCTCAACTTCACGTTTGAAACACATTCTTATAATTCTCAACAAGATACAAGTTTTCGAATGAAGTCCCACTGTTGCAGGATTCAATTTATATGATTTTGGTCCTAATCCCACTCCAAGGAACTCACAGATATCGAAACATGAAGATGGATCTTATAAATAACTTCCATACCCCCTCCCCAAGACATCCACTCGCCTAAGGCGTGTAAACATCAGCCATCCTGCATATTGCCAGCGCATGCGCTTTACATGGACTCCTCCTCTCAAGGAGTGGGAAAAAGGCATAAAACTACGAGTGCAGGATCGAAACAATCATTCCTTCGACTCTGCTCGCTGGTATCGATCTAACATTTTCAGTTTTATTTCAGATTTTTTTCCGACGATCATGAAGAATTCCATCCGATCTCAGGATGTTGCTGCTACACTGACTCTTGTGAATATATTGGCTGCAGCTCGACCTGAACGTGATATTCCCAAGGATGGTTTGGCAGGACCATCTCATGAGCAGGGTATTGCTCCCAATGATTTCTTCGATATATCACGATTTGCCCCAACGACACTTCCCAGAGTTGAATCACCCATGTCACCTCAGGATGGTATTGCATCAGTGAAGGCTACTACAAAACGTTCACGACGGGATTCCATAGAAGATTTCGTCGATCGACCTCCAGCAGAGAAGCGACATGCCACGAAGCAGGTAAAGGCGAAGGCACCCCCAAAGTCAAAGGGGTCTGCCAAAAAATCGGTAATACAGAAGTATAGAAATAAAATCCATCCTACTCCACGGCCCACCTTGAATAGGCGGGTGTGTAATGTATTACCTGAACCTACCATCAAACAAGCCACTGCAACACCGATTCTCGCTCTATGGTTGTCGAATCGGAAAAATCTTCTGTTCCGGATAGTGTTAGACTCATGGCAGGACCTTCAATGGTGATGCCTTCCACAAGTGAGGGTGATAGAAACCGTAGTGAGTCAAATCCATCATCGTCTTTAATGGTTGACTATTTATCTACCCCTAGTCAACAGTTGCAGGAGATGATGCATGAGATGGAGAAAGGTATCGCAATGTCATCTGTTGATCATAATGGATTGATCCGAAGGAGATCGAAACATGATGAACTGATCATTGCGTCTAACGAACTCCGTCGACAAGCTTGCGAAGAGTAAAAATGAATTGTAGAGCTGGAAAAGATGGAATCTGAATATCAGACGAAATTGCTAGTTCTTCAACAATTCAAATAATTCTTTAGGGCACATCGTGATATATGTAATAAATTTCAGAAATAAATTTGAATTATGTAAAATTGATAGTTTTGAACTGTGTCGATTCCTTGACTCAATGGGGTAGATGTTGGAGGGTTCATTCTGAAGGTTGGTACTCACAGGGTGGTGCGAGGTTGGGGCGCCACCCTCTACTTCATTAAGTCTTTTTATTTTCTTATCATATTGCAATTCTCATATTACATAATCTATTTTTCTACTCTCCAGCTACAAATCTTATGGAAACCCAAATGGTAAGATTTCCTATATCATGCATTAGCCCACTCTGATCTATTCTGATACAATTCCAATAAATGTTTCGAAAGTTCCCACCCAGAGTTAGAGCATATTCCAACAAATTCAAACTAAAACATACAAGCTTCATTTAATTTATAACTGATCAAATAATCCGATCTACTTTCGTATTTCATGCCATATTCTTGAGAAAAAGATTCAACTATGTTATTACATATACGAATAGTTTCATTGGGATCGCACTGATAGAACTCGATGTCATTGTGACCTCAAGGGAGAGTTTGTGTTATATTGGGAATTGTGAATCTTTTATCATCATCATATGATAGTGCTACTTTATTTTTCAATTCCGTATACATATCATGTGAGATGCTTCTGAAAGAGTTCATCTTCCTGAAAATTTTACCACCATTCTCAACTATTTTCTTGTAATCCTCCAATGTCAATTGATTCTTTATCACAGATCTCTTCACCCCTTTGGCTCTCTTTACTTCTGATTCGAAAGATTGTACATAGTATGCTTTAGCACCTGTACCATAAAAACTAATTATTGAATCATTGGGAAACTCATCTTTGAAATCACCCAAGACTGAATTTGTTACAGGTATGCTGAATTTATTATGTTCAATGTAATTAGATGTGTCGAATCTATTCATATTGGTGCTGATGGACTCATAAAATTGTCAGTATTTACTTTTAAAATTAGAGAATCTGTGTCAGTGTAGAGCAGAGAAGCATCCTGACCGAATTCTTCCTTCATACATCCATAGCCAAAATCATACTTTACAGTCTTGGATAATTCCAAAATACAGCATCCCAAATACAGTGGTTTGTCATAATACACTTCCACTCTACCCATTTGAATAGCAACGAAATTTTCACTGAAAATTGTGCAACTCTTGAAGTTTGGTCGTGCAATCAGAGCGCCTGCTCCCATATGGGCATTCTGCCAATGTGTAAAAAGCATTCTGCCAATGTGTAACAAAGCCTCACATCGATCCTATTGTCAACGTTTTCCATCGTTTTGCTATGAACTGCATTGTTCATCAACTTATAGAAATCTTTTTAGACTTATTATTAGGTCTATTACGCATTCGAGTGTTGAGATCGATGTAAGGCTTCATCAACATGACTGCTTGAATCTTAGGATTCTATGAGTATGCATAACAATCAAACCATCATTGACGGCTCGCTTATCTTTCAAATTTGGAATCAATTTTGGAATCTTGCTTTTGGAATCTGGTGGCACTATACTTTCTACCAGAAAAGGGAGGTCTGAATGTTTATCGTGCAATTCTTGAGGATAATGTATGTCAACTTCAAGGACATATCCATATGGATCATTGTCTGCCACAGTCATAATGTCTAAATTCGTGATTTCTTCTCGAGTTAGCCAAATGAAATCAGATGTAGGTAATGGTTGTGACATACTATGTCCATATAAATTGGTAGCATCCAAATAAGAAATGGATGATGATTGTTCATTGGGATCGAAATCAGGCAGAAACTTATTATTTGCTATATGCTTTCTATCGCTATATTGACTAATACCTCCACGAATGCCTTTTTTGAACAAATTTATCATATCAATGTCAGTTAGCAGTTCAAGTTCAATATTTGTATATTTAAACATTGCATCCCAAGATAATCCAGGTGCAGTATAATATTGAGCTAAATCCAACTTATATGTATCTAAACAAATCTGTCTAAAATTCTCGAATATATCACACAGTAGTGGAACATCAGATTTTAAAAATAAATCTGAATATTCTCCAAGATTCTTAGACTCAAATAGTTCCCAAACACGTTCGGCTCTCATATAATATTTCTCTGATACATTTTACCCATTCAAATTGTCATAAAACTGATTTTTTGTCGGAAAATCAGGATGATCCAATTTATTGATGTTGTCCACAAAACTATATGGGAAAACACCTTTCTGCCTCATTAAATTGAATTTTCTTCATCGGGAAAACATTTAAACATCTCTACACATTGCTTATCACTCAAATTTGTACCCAACTTTTCCAATGAACTCGACATGAACTTGAAGCTATCTATAAAAATCCTTTTCAAAAAAAATTTCCTAATTTTTCCCTCTTTACTTTGATAGATATGTGTGTAGAGATGTTTTGTAAACGAAATGTATTTTTCCCCAGTATGAGGAATAACATCAACCCTATATTTTTCCTCATACAATTCTTTAATGAACATATGGCAATCATAACCACTCATATTATGGCATATAATGGGGATGAAATTTGGTATTTTGAAATTCAAATTACAGGCAGAGTGCGCTGCTGGATATCTTTTTCTCCCCGTGAGATGGCAGTGGTCTCTGACTCTAACATCCCCTTCTGTGAAAGGTTTTTCACATATACCACAAGTGGTGGCATTATGAAATTCCCTTTCCTCTTCTGGGGTTTGTTCAGTCATCGGTTTCACATACTTCAAATGATTATTATATATATTTCTTAAATCTTCTTCTATTCGCATTGTGAATTTTTTTGCTGCATCAGCCCCTCTATATGAAACAAATTTTGTTAATTTATCATCAATGGAACATTTTATCAGATAAGCAAATGAGTAAGCTTCATGTTGGAAGGTTCTATTCGTGTACGCGAGTTCGGGATCTGGTTCGGTGGTTTGTATAGGCTCCAGAATCGATTCAAAATCTGCATATACTACAAAAGGTACATCCATTAGTCTTTCGAAATTTTCAAACATTGATGTATTACCGGCAACCATTTTTCCATATTTATTGATTCTGAAATCAGATTTCGGTACTGTTGTACAAACATGATTACAATCATGCATCTGGTGGCGCAACAGTAATCGCTCATTCGAAAAGTACAATAAACATCCATCACAGAAATATTTTTTGTGTTCATGAGCTGAAATTCGACTTGACACCAATTTCCCACCTCATCTGTGATAAGCAATGGATTGACATGTCTTCTGAGTTTTCTCTGAGAGTATCGCAATGGCCCAATCACCTCATATTTGACTCTCTTATTTTCAATCTTAGATTCCAAACCATAAACATTGACTGAAATATCATTCAAATACTCAAACATTTTTATATCTCGTAATTTCACTGGAAAATCAATACAAACCTGAATCACGCTCCTCAAACTACGTACTTTGAGCAATTATAATATCACGAAACGCATCGAATAATCCATCCAAATCAGTTTATCGATCTGCTATAGGATTGGGTGAATTGAACGATTTGATGTCTGTCAATTCCTGGGTTTGAATGATATAACTTCCAAACACTTTCATGTTGACCTTGATGGAGTTGTGAAGTTTGATGTTTTTTTCCAATAGCTCGAGTACTTTATGCTTGATATCATTGAAAAAAGGTGTGTACTCAGTATACATATTCTCACTAGATACTTTGTAGCTAGAAATGCGACATTTGAATGCATTTTTAATGAGGTGTACACGACCATCCACGTGAACACATGGATTCGTCCTATGTGCGAGTGTTCTATTGTGAGAGTTCACTTGACCATATGGGATTATCACATTACAACAATTACACGTATAGAGTGGTACAGGTGGTGAGTCATCGACATTGTTCAATTTAACTCGTTTCACTGAAGGACCTCCCTGGCAAATTTCGAGTTGATGCCGACGTAGATTATCACTACGAGTGAAATCTCTACCACAATCACACGAATACATTTCACCAACTTGTTTTCAATAGCTCACTGGAGGAGACACTGAATCGAAATACTCTTCTCCTGGAATGTTTCAATGGAATATCTCCACCCTACAATAAGTCCGATGCGATGCGCAATCTGTATTCTGAGGGGGTTCTCTTGACATTCAGCGCACTCATCAATACTCGCAGTTCACTCTTAGCTCTCTCACAGGATGAACACCCTCCTCGCTTGGAGAGTGCAAGGATTCATGAAGGTCATGACCACACAGAATATGTATGTCTACACCAAAACTTTAGTCAGGGTCAAACAAAAAAATCAAGATCAAATCTTAAGGTTGCCGAAACAATCCCAACATCAAAACTCAAGGTCAAATCCCAAAGTCAAAACTTGATGTTATAAATCTCAAGGTCAAAACTGAAGTCGAATCTCAAAGTTGACGGAACCCAATGTCAAAACTCAATGACGAATCTCAAAGCCAAATCTCAAGGTCAAACACACACACATTGCACACCTGCAAGCATTCAAGGTCACACGTGACGTCATAGTGGTGAGGGGAGACCCAGAACAGGCTTAAATCGCCTACTGTCCCACACTCGATGGCCTATTAGACGTTTCTGGAGAACTAAACACAAGAAAATTCTGAAAATTTGGTCTCATTGGTAATTAGTTCTGCTTTATCGATATAAAATATTTTCAGCGCTGCGGCGTCAAAAAGTAACAACAACTTTGATATTTTAAATGAGACACCCTGTATATCATTGCATTTTTTGCTTTGCTATTGCCTTACAATCATTTTCGTATGATACTTCCCTATACCTATCTCAAGCGGTTTTCGAAATTCATTGATTTCCTTATTTTTTGTGCAAAACATAGCCTCAATTAAATGTTTATTACGGCGGTATTTTGACTCCAACAAAGCTGAAATTCTGGGTGAAGTTTACTGATGTTATGTGAATTAGTAATGTTCAAGGGAATTCCTTCTCCATTATACAGGGTCGGTCAAAATTTCTGATTTTTCCGATAAATACAAAAATAATGAAAAGTACATTTTTTTAAAAAGAACACCCTGAATATCATCGAATATCCTGAAAGACGATTTAAGTTTCTTTCAGATGATGTAATATGTTCCTATACCTAAATAGTCTGGTTTCGAAATAAAAATCAGATTATTTTGTCATATTTTGTATCAAATGTCATGGAATATGTCATTATGAAAATTCGACAAGTTTGCCCGTTCATTACTAAAACTTTGATCAGAAAAAAATCAAAATGGAAGGCAATAACTATTCAAACGAAGTTTTGATGAATTTTTTCATCTTCATGGTCAATGTGATCAAATTATAGCGACAATATGCGGAAGGTTCTGTGGTGTATTGAAGTGTATGAATGATAAGATGACGAACTGATTGTACAAAGAATGATTAATATACAGGTATTCCAAATTCTATGGCCTATTGGACGTTTCTGGAGATCTGAGATTTAAATACTGCAGTGTTGCCACATGAACTTTAACTAATATCAACTTTCGAATTCCAACTGGAACACCCAGTATTTCAGTCTGTTTTTGGATTCTACCGACAAATACAAATAACTTTTACTGAACTTAAACCTATTTCTATGCAGCAGAACCCAGTTTTCTTAAGAAACCCTGAGACCTGAGGTTTTATCGCACTTTTGGAGATACAGCTGAAACTTGAATTTTTCTCTAACTCTCAGATTCAATTCAGTTTTGGCATAGATTAATAAAAAAAATACCTGAGGAAATTTTGGAAGTAGATAGGAGTCATACTCGAGAAAAAAAGTCATAGGGAGTAGAAACTGAAATTACATATACAGGATGATCTGAAAAATAACTACTAATGGACGTTTTTTTCAAGTATGACTCAAACCTATTTCCAAATTTTCCTGAAATATTTTTTTAATTAATTTTTGCTAGAAGTGAATTGCATCATCAACAAACTTTCAGCTGTATCTCCAAAAGTATGAAAATTATCAAGCAAATCAGTACAGATTGATTTGATTTCTCAATCAGATCATTTGAATTTGGGTAATATAACCTATTTCGATTTGTTATACTGGAAAATGGAAATGGTAGTAGTTTGCCGTGACCAGAAAAGAGCAGAACAATCTTTCAGTTTGACAAGCAGTGATTTTCATGGTGTTTCTGTCAAAATGGATAATAATACATATTCAATAATGAAGATATTTTGAATTTTTATAGAAACTTGCTTATATTTCGGAAACCAGACTACTTAGGTAAAGGAACATGATACATTATTTGGAAGAAACTTTATTGTATTTCAGGATATTCGATTTAAAAATTATATTTTCACCATTTTGTATCTATCGGGAAAATCACAAATTTTGAACGACCCTGTATAATGGAGAACGAATTCCCTTGAACAACAAATGCACAGAACATTGATAAACTACACTAAAATTTCAGGTTTGTTCGAGTCTAAATACCGCGTATTAAACATTCAATTGAAGCTATGTTTTGCAAGAAATAAGTAAATCAATGAATTTCTCGAAAACACTTGAGATAGGTATAGGGAAGTATCATACAAAATATTCGTTGAGCAAGAGCAAAGAAAAATGCGATATTATAGGGTGTCCATTCAAAATATCAAAGTTGTTGCTAATTTCAATATCAGTGGCAACGCCGCAGCGCTGACAATATTTTATATCGATGAAACAGAACTAATTTCAAATAAAACCATATTTTCAAAATTATCCTGTGTCCCGTTCTCCAGGAATGTCTAATAGGCCATCGAGTGTGGGACACCCTGTATAGCGTATTATTGAGAATTGTCAAAAGCAGCAGCAGAGACTTCAGAAGGCCATGAAGGGTGTTGAGGGTTGAATGCGTCGCAATGGATATGTTGTTGGGAATATTACGTTCTCCCAAGCCCTCCACGCTCAACTTGCCAAACTATTCCACTGCGTTTCTTTTTTCGTAAAATTCTATATCTTTGGATAGTTCTCGAACACGTCTACCAAATTCCTCAGTCTACGTCTGTACTCCCCAGCAGTAATTTTGAAAATTATCATTTATCGCATCATTGTTTCATCAATAGAAATAGCTTAGTTGGGAGAGCGATAGACTGAAGATCTGGCGGTCCCTGGTTTGGGCCTGGGTTCCGACATTTCTCCGTTTTTTGACGAACCAAGCATGATATACATGTAGACTTTTCATATTCACGTTCTCCAGTGAAATTTGTCTTGTTGGAGTACCCCCACGAAGCTGTACCCCCAATATTAACGAAGTTAGCTACTGGTGCCCTTTTGATATCGGAAAATCTAATAATGATTCTTGACTTCGAAACGAATCCATTGTCACCAAAATTTTTCCTTATCAAAGTGAAGATCTGACGGTTCCTGGTTTGAGCCTAGGTTTCGACATTCCTTTTTTTTTCGATGACCTTAGCATAATATACATGTAGACTTTTCATATTCACGTTCTCCAGTGAAAGTTGTCTTGTTAGAGTACCCGCACGAAGCTGTGCTCCCAATAATAATGAAGATAGCTCCTAGTGCCCTTTTGACATCTGAAATACTCAATTATGATTCTTGACGTTGGGACGAATCCATTGTTAAAAAAATATCCCTTATCAGAGTGAAGATCTGGCGGTCCTGGTTCGAGTCCAGGTTTCGACATTTCCATTTTTCGATGAACCAACCATGATATACATGTAGACATTTCATATTACGTTCTTTAGTAAAAATTATCTTGTTAGATCCGCACGAAGTTGTGCTCCCAAAATAACGAAGTTAGCTACTAGTGCCCTTTTGACATCGGAAAATGTTAAATTATGTTTTGACGTTGAGACGAATCCATTGATACTGAAATTTCCCCTATCGCATCGAAATCAGTGCTCACTTCCGGTTTATGATAATTTGATTGATTTGGACTCTGCTGATGCAGCCAATACGAATTTAGCATTGGTTTCTATTTCATGTAATTCAACGCATTCAAATAGCGATTCATTGTTCTACGATAAAGCTGGAGGGGGGTAACTTCATGAATTCACAATCTATGGGTGCTCTCCTTCAATTTGGTACCTCACTCGGTATGCTGGGGTTCAAATAAATTTTTTTATTTTTCATATCCCATTTGAAGTGTCAAAATGGCCCGAGTACATCGATTCATATTAGCTCCTTGAAAAGTAGCCAAATCGGGAACATTGACTCTTTTTTGTCCACCCTGTAAACAAAATGTATGTGAATTCGTCAATGTTTTTCTCCAATGACAGGCGGCCATGTTTTTCTCTTAGCGGCAGCATGTTTTCTCTCTAATGACAGTTGGTCATGTTTTTCTCTCCACTGACAGGTGGCCATGTTTTTCTCTCCAATGACAATAGAGGTTAGGCGCCAAATTCAAGAGCTAGCCGTTCACAGTTTGGGTTAGACCCTCGTTTATATTTCGTTAAGTTAGACCCTCGTTAGGTTGGGTTAGTTGCCATGATTAGATCCTCCAGACTCCGCCGTTTGAGCCCGTAAATACCTAGCTGCACTACTGAAAGTTGAAATATAGGCAAAAAAAAACAAAAATTGTGACAGTCGTCCCAAAGCTAATGTTTTCGTTGAAATATGAAAACCTCTTCACAGCCAATTCCCAAATTTTTATTACATTTTCAAAATTGAAGGCAGCTGCATCTATGGTTATAAACTGAAATTCTGTCATCTCATTGTGAACAGTAAATTCCATTTGATAACAGTTATTTCAACTGATAATTATATTTCAAAATAATCAACGGTAATCGTCTTTTTCATTTCGAATAATATAATATAAAATGAACCTATTTTCAGCGTTCGCCGTCAACTATTCAAACGCCAAACTAAAACAGTTTGTGAATTTACTCAAAGTTATGATTTTCAAATTTGCGATATGAAACATTATATTCGTATCGGGCAATAGAAATGAGTGAATAGTCTAGCAATTCTTTCTGTTTTCGCTTCGCTTGAATCTAGAAATGTAATTACTAGATATGTTTTAGATATTTGAGAAATTTTGTGTGAATCGACCCACTGTGCCCGACTAAGCGGTATAGTGGATCACGAGGAGAAACCGCTTTTACAACATACTTTACTCAGTACTATTGTTATAACATTTTGAGTTGATACAATAAAACTAGAATATTGACATACTCAAATGAAATTGTGGATTATTGCAGAATTGATGGAAAATTAATAGCCCTTTTCCCATTTTCCGCAGAAGTTTATCAAAGGGTTGTCGCTGACTTCATGTGAACAACAGATATGAAAAAATATATTTTTTCAGTTCTCATAATACATTTACAACAACTAGAGGCAAATTATTAGCCTACTTCTTTCATTTTCCGTGAATTCTGTCAAAGTTGTTCTGATATCTCCATATGGACTTTTTTTTAAGATGGAGGAAATTCTTTATGGACACCCTGCGGTAGTGTGGGAGTACCTGAGTCAGATTTACCTAATGTAAGGTGAATAATGAGGTATTTCTTTCGTTTCCGATGAATTTGAATTTAGCGAAATATCAGTTTTTTGTGATTTATTTTCATCTTGTATTATTCATCAACGGCAAATAAACGGTAACTAATGAGACTACTTTTTCCGTTTCTCGTTAATTCGAATGAACACTATATGTATACGGGGTGTAACCAAATGAGTTTTTAGGGGGTGATTACTTGTCGAAAATTAAAGGGAACCTTTTATGTAAATACAAGCTCTTAGGCTTTTCCTTGAAAAGTTATACGCTTCCAGAAATGAGAATAAATAGGTTTTCTTCTTGAAATTGCTGGAGAATTGAAGAACTGGCATTTTGTGGGCATGTTCTACCAATAAATAACCCATGGATATTTTTTTAATTTTGTTGTGATTTTTTGAAGGGGTGAAACATGCAACCCCTATTCCATTTTTTACCAGAACTTTTTAACGAAACAAAATTTCTCAATTAAAAAAATATGTGTTGAAAAGAACGGTATATTGCGAAACTTTTCTAACTCCTATGTTGTGTCCGTAAAAGCAATAGTAATAAACAAAAATACAACATTGTGCATGAACGGATAAAATAAAAAAACCTAGTAGGTGGATGTCACGTTTTGTTTGCACAACTTGCGACTTCAATCTGAGAATTTCGAAACTATTCCGCTTGTTTTAACTTTTAATGTAGGCATGTAGCAGTACTATGTTTTGTTTTAATAGAATATCAAATAAAAAATACAAACAAAACAAAATTATGTGAATTTCAACGAAGAAAAAGGCAACAAGATCAAACGGAACAGAGTTATAAAAACTACTCGAATGACCACTTCCAACCATTAGATAGGAATCAAGTTTTTGGCTCATAGACTGGCGCAAACGTTGAAATATTCCCGGTGTGTTTTGGATTGTCTCGCAGGCTGCAATGATGCTATCCCTAAAATCATTCACACATTCAATGGAGGTCGTATAAACCAGGGACTTCAGGTGATCCCAGATGCAAAAGTCCCAAAAAGTTTAGGTCTGGAGATATGGGAGGCCAAGGTTGAGGTCCTGCTTTCCTATCCCAAAGATAGATACACGTCGTCCAATTACTGATGAGCAAATATGCTGAAATGGCAGGCGCACCATCGTGCATGAACCACATTCGTGGTTGAATAGCTAGTGAAACATTTTCAAGTCAAATGGAAAGCTGCTCCTGGATAAAATATGTATAGAGTTGCACCATAGCCGTAACGTAGAAAATACGGTCCAATAGTATTTTGCCAATAATTCCGACCCCACGTTCAGTGAAAATTCATATTGATACCGACCTTCTTGAATTGCATGTGGGTTATCTTCGGCCCAAAGATTATTGTTATGGAAATTCGTAATCCCTCGCTTTGAAAAGTTGGATTCGTTAGTGAATATTACGTTTCCTCAAAATTGAGCATTTTGGGTAATCATTTGAAGACTCCATTGACAAAAGTCTACTCGATGGGCAAATCTCGTGGCAAAAGTAGTGATCCTTAACATTTTCCAGATTCGTTTATTGCCAACTAAGTGTGTCTTGTACTTTATTCCAGACGATCTTCAATTATATTGACAACCTCTTCTTTTGTGCCACCGTTCTTATTACTCGTGGACGACCACAATCAGTTGTTCATTTTGAAGAGTCCCTCTTCCACAGAGACGTTGGTGAAGACGTGCAAAAAATTGTGTGATGAGGTAACAGCGCTGAGGACACATCTCTGCATAGAGCCGTCTAGCTTCCAAAGAACTTCCATTGGCATATCGGCCCTTTCAGCGTTAGTGTAATTATTCATATTGAAGATTCAAGAGACACAATTGAACTTTGTAGTATAGCTATGCCACTATGAGCGCAACCCCTTTTTTGGTGTGGGGTTTGGCGAGCGGGTGAGAGGGTGGTTTTCGGCGAAGGTGGGGGTAGGTATAATGGTGGTGGTCATGAGCGGTCCATTGTGGGAGGGGTTTGATGAGAGGGTGGGGGGTGGTTGTATGTGGGTAGGAGTGAGTGGTCTGTGATTGGTCGCAATGGTGGCAGCCATATTGTGGATGGGAGTGTGTGATTGAGAGTGGGGGTGGGGAGAGCTGTGATAGGTCGTGTGAGTGGTGATAGCCGCCGGCCGCTATCCAATA
>JAFIRS010008098.1:0-19581 GCA_018342105.1 Gonioctena quinquepunctata
AATTTGATCATTTCTTCACAGAATTGTTGCAAGTTTAAGGCTCCCTGGCTGAATTCCTCACAAAGTATTGTACCCTTGACGTACTTCTCGGATAAATGTGCACATCTTTGGATTTCATCTTCATCGAAGCAAACATTCAAATCATAGACTGTAGCATGGAGGACATCTTGACTTAAAGCATTCAAGTAGGAGTTCAATCTATCGATGGCTGTATTGATGTCCATGGCTTCCGTCCAACATTGACTCGAGTAATGCATCCACATATTGAAAACTGAAACGAAAAAGAATTGTTAATATATTCCATTGACATTCAAATAATTTTACTTACATGAGAAAAATGTGATGCTCCAAATATAGTACTTCTACACTGAATGTTATTTTTAATGGAGAAATATCTATATTCAACATAAAATCACTATATCCTAACTATTAACATATAAACAATATTATCATTTAATGTAGTTGAATTCTACTAGAGGTCGAGTTCTCAAACTCCTGCTACTTGTGGACTCTGACCCAAATATGTTATTGTATATTTGAAATCTGAAGCATTTATGCAACTGACATCGTCCGCATTGAATTCATCCGAAATACTTTTTGACAACCATGATTTGAATAAAGTATCATTATCATCACGTAATGTCATTAGAATAGATCTCCCATATCGGGTTATACAAATCGTCATACCAAGTATGTTGAAAGCTTTACCGATGGGTAATGATGATATTGGTCTTTGTTCAAAAGCTCCCACCCTCTTTTCAATTATTGAAGAATTGATTCTCTTCAAATCTACAACTTTTGGAAGAAAAGACATAGTAAGACTGTATGAAAAAATATAGATTATTTCACCTTATAAAAATACACTCACTCAATTGAGAAACTTCTCGTACTCTGTATTCACTCTGATGATATTATCTAACATCTGATTTCTCATCAACGACTCCACACATTTTATAAGAGACATCCCCACCCCATTTCCAGTAGATGGAAGTGTGAAGGTCAGTGCGCGCTTGAACATCAACACATTCATCAATACTCGCAGTTCACTCCTACCTCTCACAGGATGAACGCCCTCCTCGCTTGGAGAGTGCAAGGATTCATGAAGGTCATGACTACACAGAAAATGTATGCCTACACCACAACTTTAGTCAAGATCAAACAAAAATCGAGATCAAATCTTGAGGTTGCCGAAACAATCCCAACATTAAAACTCGAGGTCAAATCTCAAAGTCGATACTTAATGTTATGACTCTCAAGGTCAAACTCAAGGTCACAACTGTAGTCGAATCTCAAAGTCGACCAAACCCAATGTCAAAACTCAATGACAAATCTCAAAGTCAAATCTCAAGGTCAAACACACACCACATTGCACACCTGCAATCATTCAAGGTCACACGTGACGTCATAGTGGTGGGGGGAGACCCAGAACCGGCTTAAATCTCCTACTGATAACGAAGCGTTAATTGTTTCATCATTTGCATTATCAAATAAAACTTACTTCCCATATACAGTCCACAGACCAGATGAAATAATGAGTATGAACAATGTCTCCCAATTATTCATGAGTATTCTAGTGAAAAATTAACCTGCCTCTATTTGAATTTAAAAAATAATTATTGAAAATAATTCATTTCAGAAGATTTGTAAGAATTAGGGCATTGGAAATGTCCGCTGATTTTTTTTTTGTTATAGTACTGAACTCTTTTCCATTTTTAATAACTTATCACAGTCCCTCTCTCTCTCGCCAATCTTTCAGTTCCTCTAATTCATAATTTTCTTGTGTACATCAATTTAGCGATAGCATAACGTTTGTCCATATAATTTCCAAAACCAACGGAGTACATTAATAATTATATAAACAAACGTTATGTTATCGCTAAATTGCTGTGTACAAAAAAATTATAAATGAGAGGAACTGAAATTTCGGAGAGAGAGAGAGAGAGAGAGAGAGAGAGGGAGAAAGACTGAAAAGTTATTGGAAATGAAAAAGAGTTTAGTAGTCATTAAATAATCGCTTGAAACAACTTCTGAACCCTGCTTTGCAAGTATGTCGGGAAAGAAAGAGAACAACGAATATTTCCAATTGGGGCGCTTTTCAAGAAATTTTTGAAAATAACTTCTTTTTAATAACCATTTTTTCATTTCGATTAGAGGTAGGGCAATTCCTCATGAGAATATTCGAGAGTAATTGGGAGACATTGTTTATACTCATTATTATTTTATCTGATTTGAGGACTGTATATGGAAAGTAACTGTTATTTAATCATGCTAATGATGATACAATTTGTTTTTGTTTTGCTTTGAATCCACAATATTAGCATATTATTACCACAACGCTCCATTGTCGACTGTCGGGAAAATGGTAGGGAGCTACCTTGCTCTAGTTCTGTCTTGGGTTGAGGGCATTAGCGTACTGGTGGCAAAAACTGGCTTCCGATGGTAGGAAGCAAATTCTCGTAAGAGCATTTCTGATAATGCTCCCTACGATTTTGATTGAAGTCACGTGGACAACGTTGTGTTTGTCCTGATGTAGCTCGATAATTTTTCAGTCTCCAATTGAGGGAGAGAACGTAATTTTTTTTGGGGAGAGCTATGCCCCCAATTTTTATGATGTAGTGTTTGGAAACATCTGTTTCTCACATTGTTGAGAATTGGAACTGGAAATGAAAGTTGTTATCAATTTTTTTCCAGTGGAAATAACGTGTGGAATATACTTAGGAAATATTATAAATGATCGATGAAGGAAAGAAACATATTTGTTAATAGTATAGTTTCTCTTAGTTATTCGAGTTGGATCTGGCGTAGTGATTCATTATTCTTCATTGGTCCACAATTATATATATATATATATATATATATATATATATATATATATATATATATATATATATATATATATATATATATATATATATATATATATATATATATATTTTATGTTATGAAAAAACCAGTTAAATATTTTAAAAAGAAATAAACCACAAAAAAAGGATAATTATTGATTAGTTATTAGTTCCAAGAGATTTTTTTTTGAATAACTTTTGAAGTTCTATTTATTTATAAGCCTTTGTATAATATGGATAGATACAAAATGTCAAAGTACGATAAAACGATCAATTGTATACACTGTCAAAATTATCATAACCCATAATTGTTCAAAAGACAACTAAAAGTCTAAATTTTACAAAATTTGCAAGAATAAAAGGAAATCAACACATTTATAAACTTGAAACACACTGTACATGAAATTGTAGCTAACTTGAAGTAGCCAATGAGAGAACAGCAAACGTTTTTATGAAAGATAGCCAATCAGAGAATAGATGGTCAGGTGAAAAGTTAGAAATTGTGAGAGAATAGCAACGAGAGGGTATCATAAGCAATTATTATTAGAATTTGTAACTAGTAATAAGTATGGAAAAAAAGTTCGATATATAAATTGAGTAAGACAAATATAAACAGTGAAAAGTGACAATTTAGTGCGCGAATTCAAAAATTCAAATAGGAAAACAACAGGAAAAAGATGTATCTAAGCGACAGAGAAACAAAGCCTCGAGAAAGATGAAAAAATATTTCCAAGCAGATAGCACGCACAAATTTTATTAATAAGAAAATGGAATAATTCCATCATTTGGGAAACAAAAACAAATATTACCTTAATGATATAATATAATCACGAATTCTGATGCTGATTTCCACATCTATATCGTTCCTGATACTGGTTTTGCAGTCCTGACAGCGAATGAAGAGAGGAGACTTACTGTTTTTATGGTATAGTTTGAACACCAACAGTTCCAACCAGGTATAAAAACTTTCATAGTGTATTTCCGGTCCAGAACTATTCCACAAATAACCAATTGCACATTCGAAGAACGCTAGTTCACTTTATTTTGAACAATAACAGAAAATTCTACATTCACGAAAAGTGAGGTTCTGTTTATCTATCCATGATCAGATTTATTATTTATCCTTGAATATTTGTTGGATTCACTCTAGTATAAGTTATTTCTCGTAGGCCAGGTAATTTTAAGTCTTCCTGAATAAAGGAGATAATTGTTTTGATATTCAGTTGTTTATTTTCTCACAATGATCAACTAACATAACAAAGATCATTCAATAAACCGAAGTTAGTCACCAGTGGCAGTGTATCTATTGCTTTGAACCGGCCACCTTTTGAGATAAGAGCGTACCAGCTGTTGTCTAGCTGTGGCAAGGAAAATAATAATTGTTGGTAGCGTGACGAGAGAACAGTGACGTTCGCTGGCAATTATTATTACAGGGGCAGAAATATCTATTTATATCATATAAAATTGGCTCATAAAGAATAGAAAAAACTAATAGCTTCATTCATTATATAAAAAAAACAATTGATATTTTTCAATTATCAAACTATATCAATTGTCGCCCAACGAGGTGCAAAAATAATATTTGAAAGAAAAATAAAAAAAAAAATATATATAATTATTCAAATCATCAAAACATAACAAATGGCACCCAAAACGTGGGCAAAAATATTACAATATTTATTTTTCAATATATCAAATTATAAAATATATATATATATATATATATATATATATATATATATATATATATATATATATTATATATATATATATATATATATATAAAAATAATAAATTTTATTTGCATAAATATTCATTCAGTTCATTTGCATAAAGATTATCAATGTAAACATAAACAGTTTTGAATAAATAACAGATTTTGAATAAAATATCAGATATTTCAAATTAATCAAATTCCGGTTCACTTTAGCCTAAGCTTGACTGTGTTCCAAGACACAAAGCGGTATTTGATTTTTTTGAAATATATTGAACTCATGTAATAAAAATTAAGTAGTAGTAAAATAATATAAAGGTACTAAAGGTAATTTAAAGTATGTGAGAGTGAATTTATATAAATGTAACAATAACAGTGGTCACAGACTTATAAATTAGTAAACTACACATTTATAAATACATATACACTTCACTCACGAATATAAGGTAAAAAATTTACACACACAATAATAATAATAATAATATTTGAAGTATTTATAGCTAGATTGAGTGTTTCTAACATAGTGAAAAATTAAGACTTTCTGAAATATTACAGACTAATAAACATACTAGTATGTTGATAGATGAATATTGTACTTAGAAAATATAAGTATAGAATTTGGACTTATATTAATAGCAATGGTGTTTGATCAGCAGATTTCAGATTGGATTGTATATACATGTATCTGTTCTGTTATTGGTGTGTTCATAATAGTATTTCGACTGTTGGTGTAAGTAGCCAATTTGTTACTTTGTTTTTGAATTTTTTTTTGTTAATTTCTTTTTTTGAACTTATTGGTAGATAATTGTATAATTTCTGTCCCACGTGTAGAAAACCTCGCTGTCCAATGGACTTCTGAGACGTAGGGAGCACTGTATTGGCATTTTCTCGAAATCTTGTTGAGTTTTATTCATATCTATTAAATTATGTTTGACTACATTGAGTATTGAGGTTTTGTAGGATAGATTTCAGTAGGAGATTTAAGCCGGTTCTGGGTCTCCCCCCACCACTATGACGTCACGTGTGACCTTGAATGGTTGCAAGTGTGCAATGTGTGTGTGTGTGTATTTGACCTTAAGATTTGACTTTGAGATTTGTCATTGAGTTTTGACATTGGGTTTCGTTGACTTTGAGATTCGACTTCAGTTTTGACCTTGAGTTCGACCTTGAGATTCATAACATTAAGTTTTGACTTTGAGATTTGACATTGAGTTTTGATGTTGGGATTGTTTCGGCAACCTCAAGATTTGATATTGAGTTTTTATTTGGCCTTGACTGAGGTTGTGGTGTAGGCATACACATTTTGTGTAGTCATGACCTTCATGAATCCTTGCACTCTCCAAGCGAGGAGGGCGTTTATCCTGTGAGAGAGCTGAGAGTGAACTTAGAGTATTGATGAGTGCGCTGAATGTCAAGAGAATCCCCTAAATATCCATTCAGATTGCGCATCGCATCGGATTTGTTGTAGGGTGGGGATATTTCATTGAAATATTCCAGGAGAAGAGTATTTCGATTCAGTGTCTCCTCCAGTGAGCTATTGAAAACAAGTTGGTGAAATGTATTCGTGTGATTGTGTTGAAGATTTCGGGAAACGGGAAACTTGCCAGGGAGGTCCTTCAGTGAAACGAGTTGAATTGAACAATGGCGATGACTCACCACCTGAACCACTCTACACATGTAATTGTTGTGATGTGATAATCCCATATGGTCAAGTCAATTCTCACAATAGAACACTCGCACATAGGACGAATTCATGTGTTGACTTGGGTGGTGGTGTACACTTCATTAAAAATGCATTCAAATGTCGCATTTCTAGCTACAGAGTATCGAGTGAGAATATGTATACTGAATACACACCTTTTTTCAATGATATTAAGCATAAAGTACTCGAGCTATTGGAAAAAAACATCAAACTGCATAACTCCATCAAGGTCAACATGGTAGTGTTTGGAAGTTATATCATTCAAACCCAGGAACTAACAGACATAAAATCGTTCAATCCTCCTAATCGTATAGCAGATCGATCAACTGATTTGAATGGATTATTCAATGGGTTTCGTGACATTATAATTGCCCAAAGTACGGAGTTTGAGGAGGGTGATTCAGGTTTGTAGTTATAATTGTTGCAAATGATGAAAGGTTTGATGGAAGTAATTTTTTCAGGATGGAGTTGCGAGAAAATTATGTTCCTTGAGGTGAACATAAACAAATACAGTCCACTTGGCGGATCATCATACATGAAACTTCCCGAATTCATTGAGAGAAGAAAAGGTGTTGTCAACATAAAGAATGAAGACCAATGCTGCTTTGCATGGGCCGTGACATCTGCATTATTTCCCACAAACAATAAGGTGTCGGAGGTGTCATCCTATCCACATTATGAGACTGTCTTGAATGTAACAGGTATGGATTTTCCAGTGAAATTACGTGATATAAAAATGTTTGAGTATTTGAATGATATTTCAGTCAATTTTTATGGTTTGGAATCTAAGATTGAGGATAAGAGAGTCAAATATGAGGTGATTGGGCCCTTGCGATTCTCTCAGAGAAAACTCAGAAGACATGTCAATCTATTGCTTATCACAGATGAGGTGGAAAATAGTCATTATTGTTGGATGAAAGATCTTTCAAGATTGGTGTCAAGTCAAATTTCAGCTCATGAACACAAAAAATATTTCTGTGATGGATGTTTATTGTACTTTCCGAATGAGCGATTACTGTTGCGTCATGATTGAAATCATGTATGTACAACAGTACCGTAAACTGAGTTCAGAATGAATAAATTTGGGAAAATGATTGCTGGTAATACATTAATGTTTGAAAATTTCGAAAGACAAATGAATGTACCTCTTGTGGTATAAGCAGATTCTGAATCAATTCTGAAGCCTATACAAACCACCGAACCGAATCCCGAACTCGCGTACACGAATAGAACCTTTCAACATTTGCTTATCTGATAAAATGTTCCTTTGATGATAAATCAACAAAATTTGTTTCATATAGAGGTGCTGATGCGGCGAAGGTTTTCACAATGCGAATAGAAGATTTAAGGAATATATATAATAATCATTTGAGGTATGTCAAACCAATGACTAAACAAACCCCAGAAGAGGAAAGGAAATTTCATAATGCCACCACTTGTGGTATATGTGAAAAACCTTTCACAGAAAGGGATGTTAGAGTCAGAGACCACTGCCATCTCACAGGGAGAAAAAGATATCCAGCAGCGCACTCTGCCTGTAATTTGAATTTCAAAATACCAAATTTCATCCCCATTATATGCCATAATATGAGTGGTTATGATTGCCATATGTTCATTAGAGAATTGTATGAGGATGAGGATAAGGTTGATGTTATTTCCCAAACTAAGGAAAAATACATTTCGTTTACAAAACATCTCTACACACATAGCTATCAAAGTAAAGAAGGAAAAATTAAGATTTTTTTTCCGAAATTGGGATTTATAGATAGCTTCAAGTTCATTTCAAGCTCATTGGAAAAGTTGGATGCAAATTTAGAGATCTTAAAATGTTTTCCCGATAAAGAAAAATTCAATTTAATGGGACAGAAAGGTATTTTCCCATATAGTTTTGTGGACAACATCAATAAATTGGATCATCCTAATTTACCCACAAAAAATCAGTTTCATGACAAAAAACTATCAGTTTTTTTCCATCTGCTAGCTAAACGCAGACACACGAACATCTAGCAAATCATTCGCGTATGTTTGATAGTCCAGTGTTTTCTTTGACAGATTTCAAAAAGATTACTTTGAGAAAAAGGAAGGTTCAATGTTGAAATGTAGAGTTTTTTTTGGTAACACACTTTGATTTATGCTCGAAGTAAGGATAAAATTTCGTATTTTTGTGGGGAATTTCAGCGATTACTAATGAACATCTTCCGAAAGTAATTTTTCGGAAACCATTGGGACTCCGCAGAAATTCCGAGTGCACCGGGGTTTCGAAGAGAGAACGGACTATGTGATAGTTGATCGGTCAATGAAACCTACCAGCCTTCATTTGAGTATTTAGAGAGTGTGAGTTTTCGGGTGAGGAATGGATAAGAGAAAAAAAGGGGTTATTTTGGGTAGATATTTCGTGGGTGGGTCTCAAATACAAAAAATAGAAAACTCATCAACCAGCGGTGGAGAGAGATAAACTGGGGCGAGCGGTATTTTCAACATTTGGGTAGTGTATTATGTGGCAGAATTTTTTTTTGGCGCTCTCTCTCTCTCTCTACAGATATTTTGCAGCTCAAAACCTCTCTCTCAGGGGGAGAGACAGCAGAAAACCAGAAGCAGAAATTAACACAGTTTTTCCTTCAGGGGTCGACGAGAATTGAAATAGAAATAACTCTTAGACATATTTGTCTTCAGGTAGTGTCTTAAAGCTTTATCGAACATTATTTTGGGTGATTCCCTGCCTTTTTGTTTGTAGAAACTTACAGAGCTTTTTTTTTGGTTGATTAGTATGTGTATCGAGGTTATGTGTTCTTGAATACAGAAGTACAAATGGTGAATACTGATAGGAAAGTGCCTAGGTGATACACAAAGTGGCCATTAGAGGTAGGTATTGTAGCATACAAGAGTAGTGTGAAGTATTCAAGTGTGTGAACTACGACGAGGAAAATTAAGTGTACATTAATGGTAATAGAATAGAATTGGAGCAGTAGCACACAGGAGAAAAGGGTAAGCGAGTATTAGCATGCATCAGAAAAGGAAGAAACATAAGAAGACCGACAGAGAATGTCGACAACAGTGACGATGCCAGAAGGGATTCAGGTAGTATCCACAACAACGGCAGCAATGTCGAGCGTGTCAACTACGATCATCAGGAGCGGGTAAACATTATGTCGACAGCGGCTGGCGGAATGGCGGGAAGTAACTCGTCAACCTACTCTATGAAAAACCAGGGAGTTCGTTACCAGCTGTAGAGGAGATGCATTTTCATCTACGGAGACTCACCCTAGAAGAAACCTCAGACGTAGCCCAGATCGACAGTTTTGGAGGGGGCCCGGACTATGAAATGTTTCTCAATGCAGTGCAGAGCGTGGGCACCCATCATGGTCGGACGGAGGCCAAGATAATGCTGAAGGACAAGGCCAGGGAATATTATGGGGATCTACTACCAATCGAAAAGCACCATGGACCAAATGAAGTACTGGTTCAGAAGCATTTCTGGCAGAAGGCTTACTATGAGCTGTGATGCCCCTGTGATCAACCGGATTGTTTTAACGTGAAAAGAGGTGATGCCATTGACTGAAGGAACGCGACACAAAAAAGTGAACGACGGTTTCCTTCCGTACACCATCAAATTGGAAGGCAGGAATGCGGGGTGATTTCCAACCAAAAAAAGGAATTCTCATTGATCATTTGATATGATAACACCACCCATCAAAAAGCCCCATAAATATGTAACGCTGACAGCGACGACTTGCAAGTAAAACAGACCAGAATAATTATAACAGGACAGTTATTCATATTGCTATTGATCCCCACATCGGGATAGATAATTAACGATTTTCCGACAGCCGAGATGAGATATTAACGCGCAAGGACTGCGATTGAAATATACCGCGGAGTAGCCCAGAATCATGAAATATAATTTATGACCACGGTGGCTTCCTTTGAACACCGCGACATATATATATATATATATATATATATATATATATATATATATATAAAATAACTATGAATTTGAAATAAACTTTGTAGAGAGGATATTCCTTAAGGTTGCAGTCAAATTTGATGGCCAATGAGAAAAGAAAAACTCTTTCTTATTTAGTCAAGCTTTCGAAAATGTTTATTTTCATTATCAAGACAGCTGTGAAAAAAGAAAACACGATTGTGAAATACTATTTTGAGTTAGGGCCTTTTCAGACTATCTATCAGATGTAGTTCAATGTCCAGCGTGGCTTTAGCCGGGAAAGTAGTTGTTTTCTGTTAGACATTCACAAAAAATAACTTCATTTTAATCGTGGATTTTTCAATTCACAGAAAAATCTTTCTATCAATATTCAATTCAGAATGTTTCCCTTTTCAACGATTTTAAACAAATCTATAGAACTTACTAAGGTGAGGTTAAGTGAAGACAGTGATCTAATCACCATTTTGTGATTGAGGTAGTTTTCAAAATCATATCACTATGAAACACTACTAGTAATATATATAAAAATTGAACAATTGCAAACGCACATATTGTTTGAGAAACTTAATTTAAACAATTCGAAATTTGACAAGTACAAAAATTACCACATGGTTAAAGCATGACTGAAAAAGGAAAATGGTGGATGACAAGTAATGCATGAAGTGTTATATGTCAAAGTCGAAATGTCATGGGAGAAACATGTGTTTTGTCCACAGAACAAAAGGAATAGTACCAATCTATATGACAAATATTATAAAATGAGAGAAAAAATCAAGAAATACTAAGCAGTTTTTTTATCTTTCAAAACTTCAATTGGAATCAAGTTTCAACAAGTAATTGTGAATGACACTAAGGTTGGAAATATCAGATCGTTTATTCCAACCTTAGTGTCAATTGAAGTTTTGAAAGATAAGAAAACTGCTTAGTATTTCTTGATTTTTTCTCTCATTTAATAATATTTGTCATATAGATTGGTACTATTCCTTTCGTTCTGTGGACAAAACACATGTTTCTCCCATGACTTTGACATATGACACTTGACACTTCATGTCATGCATTACTTGTCATCCACCATTTTCCTTTTTCAGTCATGCTTTAACCATGTGGTAATTTTTGTACTTGTCAAATTGAATTTTTAAATTAAGTTTCTTAAACAATATGTGCGTTCTGCAATGTTTAATTTTATATATATTACTAGTAGTGTTTCATAGTGATATGATTTTGAAAACTACCTCAATCACAAAATGTGATTAGATCCTCTTCCTAACATTTTCGAAAGCTTGACTAAATAAGAAAGAGTTTTTCTTTTCTCATTGGCCATCAAATAATAGTGTTTTCTTTTTTCACAGCTGTCTTGATAATGAAAATAAACATTTTCGAAAGCTTGACTAAATAAGAAAGAGTTTTTCTTTTCTCATTGGCCATCAAATTTGATTGCAACCTCAAGGAATATCCTTTCTACAAAGTTTATTTCAAATTCATAGTTATTTTAAACTAGTCCAGTCACGAGACTACCCTTCTTCCATGTATATATATATATATATATATATATATATATATATATATATATATATTTATATATATATATATATATATATATATATATATATATATATATATATATATATATATATATATATATATATATATATATATATATATATATATATATATATATATATTGCTATGTTCATTGAGTGAAAATTTTTCGTCAAACTAGGCTATCTCTTGAATTCTGGGCTTTCACATGCGCAGGCAATAAACCTGGGCCGTGTACTGTCATAATATGGGACTATTAGTTGAATCCGATGATACCCGATGATTAGGGACAATGCTTGCATGAAATGTAAAGTTTTGAACAGAAAAATAATATTCGGAAAACACTTGAATTTGAAAAAAAAGGTTTCGGGTGTGACTATAGATGGCGTTTGGCTATTGCTTGAAGGGAATGTTGGTACATAAATATAATTTTAATATTTGACATGGCCTTTGGCTTGAAGGGAGAGATGATACATAAATAATGGGTCATATGTGACATTCTGCTGTTGTTTGGAAAGAATAATACTACATAGAAATGTGTAATTTAAATATCAATTTCGTTGGAAAAGAGTCATAAGTATTGAATGTTTCGAGTTGAGAATTGAATAAAAAATGTTGAATGGAATCTTAGAGTTGACCAACAAATAAAATGATATAAAGATAAAATTTTCAAAATTATAGAGTTTGTTTTATAGATTAGCCAAGAGTTCTTCAACAATAGTTATATGTGATAATTATGACAATGTGAAAAACACTTCGTAGATATCGTATGTACAAAATTTTAAAAAAATCAAAAATAATATTCACTCTTAACCTAATTGGCTAGATTGTCATTAGCATCTTAGAAATCAGGCCCAATATTTTTACTGGTGATTATTATTCGTTTCATACACACATATCACAATATATATTCCGATATTCTCTGAAAATAAAAACTTCATATAATTCCGGTCCTCCGAAAAGTTAAATTCACTTGAGTTTAGATTACAGATCATCCTATTGGGAGGGTATTTTTTAGGAAAATCCCCTTTCAAGATATCTGTATTGAGCGTTCGTTGCATACCGCTGGTAGTGGTTCCAAATGTTGGATAGCCCAGATAACTAATTTACGAACTTATACTTACAGGACAACGCTAATTTCGTTATAATCGTATTGACAGTTGCCGATACTGATAGGTCGGTCTGAGCATTATAGATTTGTAATCTGAAAAATAACTAAAACATGCCATAACATTATTTCATATTATGTGGATGAGTTTTTCCATCGATTTGAACCAAATCGGTTTAATTGGAAATAACAGTGTTGTTGAAGTAGAATGCCCCTAATCAATTAAAAATATACAAATTCGTTTTCGAGGTGGGAGATTATGAATTTTTTGGCAGAATTCATGAATTCAAGTTGTTGGCTCCAAGATGGCGGACGAGGTTGTGATTATAGTCCGATTTAATCCAAAATTGGTATGTCGGGGTTTTCGGGGTAGGAGATTATGAATTTTTTGCCAAAATTCATAAATTTAAGATGTCGGCTCCTAGATAGCGGACGAGTTTTGTTATTATGGTCCGATTTGATCCAAAATTGGTATGTGGGGGTTTTCGAGATCGGAGATTATGAAATTTTTGTCAAAATTCATGAATCAAGGTAGCGACCCCAAGATGGATGATGAGATTTGTGATTAGGGTCCAATCTGATTCAAAATTAGTATGCGGGGGTTTTCGGGGTCGGAGATTATGAATTTTTTTAACGAAAATCATAAATTCAAGATGGCGTCCCCAAGATGGGGGATGAGCTTTGTGATTATGGTCCGATTCGATTCAAAATTTTATGTGGCGGTTTTCGCGGTTGGAGATTCTGAATTTTTTCTCAAAATTTATAAATTCAAGATGGCTGCCCCAAGATGGAGGACGAGTTTTCTGATTATGGTCATATTTCATTCAAAATTGATATGTGGGGGTTTTCAGGTTCGGAAATTATGAATTTTTTGTTCAAATCTATAAATTCAGGATAATGGTCAGATTCTATTCAAAATTGGTGTGTGGGAGTTTTTGGGGTCGGAGATCATGATTTCTTTCAGCTCAAAACTTACAAGGAAGTGACCTTGTAATAACGATGCTCTATTAGAAATGAACAGATTAAGGCGAACTTACTGAAAAGCAAAAATAAATCAACTAAAACGTATAAAATGAGTTTAAGTCATCGCTGACAATGGTCTAATTATTTTTTGTTGAATTATTTGGTTTCAAAAAGTTTGTCGCGCGACTGTTCATGAACGAAGGTACCAACTAATTTGATTGGACAGTGATTGTTTGCTAAGAACTTGTCGAAGTATCAATTTTATTACAATTCGCGCGACAAGCTTTTCGAAACCAAATAATTCAACAAAAAAATAATTAAATCATTGTCAGCTATGACTTAAACTTATTTTATGTTTTAGTACACGGCTTAAGTAAAAGTTTGTCTTTGAAAAAGTTTTTTATTAGTTGTTTTATTACAAGCTTTCATTTAGTTTCACTTCATTAGTTCGTTCGTTCGGGTCAAATCTTGCAAGTGAATTTTTACCGAATGATTTGAAATTTGGCAGATGTTCATAATTCCGGTGACAATGCATTATGGTTAGAGGAAAAAACAAGATGGTGGCTGCATAATGACGAACAAGATTTGAGTTTATATTCCGATTCGATTCAAATTTGGTATGTGGGAGTTTTTGGGGTCGGAGATTATGAATTTTTCGTCGAAATTCATGAATTTCAGATGACGGCCCCAAGATGGAGGACAAGTTTTCTGATTATGGTCATATTCCATTCAAAATTGGTATATTGGGGTTGGAGTTTTTGGGGTAGGAGATCATGATATCTTTCAGTTCAAAACTTACAGGGGGAGACCTTGTCATAACGATGGCCTATTAGAAATAAACAGACTGAAGCGAACAAACTAAAAAGTAAAAAATAAAGTAAACGATTAAAAACCTTTTAGAAGACAAGCTTTTATTCAAGCTGAGTACTTAAACGTATAAAATGAGTTAAGTCATCGTGACAATGATTTAATTATTTTTGTTGAATTATTTGTTTCAAAAGCTTGTCGCGCGAATTGATATAAAATCAATACTTCGACAAGTTGACATTTACCAACCAATCATTGTCCAATGCAATTGATTTTCATGAATACTCTGTAAAAATTAAATACTTTGACAAGTTCTTACTTACCAACCAATCTGCTCAATCGAATTAATTGGTACCTACTTTTATGAACACTTAGGGCGACAAGCTTTTTGCAACCAAATAATTCAACAAAAAATAATGTAATCATTGTCAGCGCAGACTTTATACGTTTACGTACACGGCATGAATGGATATTAGTTATTTTTTATTATTGAGTATATTTATTTCTGCCTACATTCTTGTTTTGTAGATATGGTTTATCCTGTATACCTAACATATACCTGTTTGCAATGTTTGTATTCATCTGGTTCTGATGGAAAATCGCTAAACTTTGTCATTCCCGAGATACCTACCACGTCATTTAAAGGTGACAGTTTGGTATTTATGTCATTTTCGCCTATATCCCAACTTTCAGACATTTTGGCGTAAAACTAATGGTAGGTACCATCGTTTTTTTCACGTCGACTTTGGTCTTAATCCGGAATTTGGTTCAGATCTAACAAAAATAAAGTATTTCAGGTCATCTGGAGCATGCATTGAAATTTAAAAAAAAAATCGATAAACTTCGTCATTCCCGAGATCTACCTACTTTGTATCACAGGACATGTAAAATCTCTTTTGAAATAAAAAACAAACATTTTAGGCTTATATCTCCTCGAAACTATTTTGTAAACCAGCACAAACAGGCATAATTTTTTACTGATAATGTTCATATATCAAATTCTTTAGATCCGGCTGTTAATTTTCAAAAATCCCGCAATTTTAAACCACGCCTCCCGGTTTTGTAGCCTCCGTGATTGTGTTAAATACCCCAAGATGTTTGTAAATAGATTTTAATGGAATAAATTCAACAGAAAATGCATACTGGCTGCGGTCGTCATAGCAACGAGTATTCCGGGGAATCCCTGGCCACCTGCATGTTTTTCAATTCCAGAGGTGCGTTCGATTATAGACTCCTAGAGTAGAGTAAAGTATTTGAAGGTTTCTTAAATTTACTCTGGAGTTGAGTACTATCCATGTAATATTCGAACGGTGCGAAATATATTGTAGTTGTTTACAAAGTCCGAGTGACTGAAGGTTCTGAAATCGGAAATATAGGTTATGTTATTGTTAAAAAAATACGAAAACAGGAGAAAAATATTGTTGCCAATAGCAGATAACTTTTCTAGAATCTTGTTCGGCAATTGTAAATTAAATGTTAGTATTTATGGTGGGGAATGATAATGGTATATTCGAATGCCATGTGATGGTTTCGAAGCAGTTTTATTAAAAATAGCTCCTAGGTTAAGAATTCGAGGACACAGTATGAACTTGGTAGACCATATGTTCCTCCAAGATTACAACTAATATCAGTGAACAGTATTAAACACATAAACATAAATAATCTCAATCTGTGAGAGTGTGAGACAAAGCATAAAGAGATTTTCCGTCTCCCAGAGTTATGTCAATTTTGTGGAGTTAAATAAACCCAGCTGTTTTGTAGAGTTACAAGAGTTAACTCGGTAGCGAATACTCGGGTATTTTCGAACGACAGTCTTAAAGTAAAATATACACAACTTTACGATTTTCGAACGCTATTTAGTAAATTTTACTGGTTGGAGTTAATAATCGAACGCACCTCAGAGTAACGGGTCAGGTCTGATATATAATATTTGGCACTGTTGCCATGTCGTGACCCTAACAATCTCGTAAATTTGAGTTATGAAAGAAATAACTTGAAATAAGTAGGTAGGTACATCAGGTCGGTAGCTTCTGAAACCACGAACATATTTTATGAGAAACTTGTTCATATACAGGGCAGAGTATAAGTGACTTCTCTCCAATGAAATGATCTTGATTTTATTTTTTGCAGGATTTCATTACTTAAGCATTTGGGTCCAAGTAAAAATACATTGAGAAGGTGAACGATTTCAACGAATAAGAAAGATATTGAGAAATCAAATCGAAAGAAAAAAATCTACTTGATATGCGTACGGGATAATTTCGGACGTAGAATGCGATAGACAGCACGAAAAAATGCCAAAGTGCAAGATTTTTGAAATATGACAAAAACGTCTCGATTTTCAGGATTTTTTTGCCATTTCTCGATGTCTGATCGAGAAAAGAGTTACGTTTTCGTTTTTATCTCATTCCAGTTATGCTCTAACAGAATACGGAACTTGCCTTAGAATTCTAATAAGAAAATGATATTGAAAATCAAAAGGGGACACTATGATTAAACGTATATCCAACAAAAAAGAATATTTTTTCATCCACGTCGTCCATATGAAGGATTGAGAGTGCTCTAAAATCCAAATGTTATCACGAGAATGGAAACGCGCCAGCATTGGTCGTGACGTCATAATTCATGAATACGTAGGCGCCTTGACTCGACTCATGTAGTCATCTGTTTAATTTGATAATGGAATACTGTTTCTTTAACACTTGGATCCAAATATGAATCACACCAACATTGATTAAATCACATTTTCACAGTTTTATATTCTTCATATCTGATCTAAAACTGAAAATTCCAACCACCTCTACCAAAATCATTCCAGCCTAAAAAAAAACTCGAAAAACCACGCGGTTAGCTTTGTGTAATTTTTTAAAATTGGTGTTTTGTCAATTTTACCGCACTTTGGAAGGGCCGTATGAGGCGAAATATTGCCCGGAAAAATATTTTGTATATCAGGTCTTAATAATTGCCTCTCCAAGAATCATTCTGACCTAAAAATCTTGAGGAAAATCTTAAGGTTACGTCTATAGGATTTTTCAAAGTTGGTGTTCCCTAAATTTTTTCCCACTTTCGAAGGGTCGTTTTGAGGCGAAATGATGCCCGACACAATATTTTGCGTATTACGTCGTATTCGCCACTTCTCCAAGAATCATTCCAGCTTAAAAAAATCGCGAAAAACCACGCGGTTAGCTTTGTATGATTTTTCAAAATTGTTGTTTTGTCAATTTTGTCGCATTTTGGAAGGGCCGAACGAGGCAAAATCTTGCCTGGCAAAATTATTTGTATATCAAGTTTTGCGTTTAAGGATTTTTGAAATTTGCGTTTTTTATATGTTTTCGCATTTTCGAATGAGGCTAATTCTTGCCCAGAGATATATTAAGTGTTTCATCGCGGAAAGTCTTGTAATATATTTCAGATTTGACCTCCATTCAATACTTTGATATAAAGAAATAGATTTTTCAGTGTACATTTTGCTCGGCAAAATATTTGATGGTATTGATCTAATTATTCACAGTGCTTTCAATGACATTTTGTCGGAATAATTCGCAGAGTTCAATAATATTTTCTTATACTTTCCTATTTTATTAATCTCAGAATAATGAAAAATATCGGGATGGTATTTTTCCTTCACAACTTCCTCAATGATTCTGAATTTTGCTTGATATTCGAAGATTTGCAGTTACAATAACATTAGAAATTAAGTAAAATCTGTATGAGACTGTATGCTGATGCGACCCAATATTTGATTCATTACCCATGAAATAAAATCCATGGCCAGTACAATTTTGTCTTCAGCCACGAATTCGTGGCTGAGCCACGTTTTTAATTGTGGTGTCATACCAGTTGTATCGATCAGCCACGAGTTTATCGACGCGGTATATCTCGGTAAATTCGTGGCTAGAAATTCGTGGCTGTTTTCACACTGGTATAGATAGATAGTATCTCCAAAAACACCATTCAAAAGCTATGTGCGAAGTTTTTCCCACAACCAAAAACTCTAATCAAAATTATATAGAACACTTACATATTGTGGACAGACTACGGAAAAAATAGCTTCAGTTCTCAAAAAACAAGGTCTGAAGATTGCGTATAGAACAAATAATACGCTAGAAAGATTTATCAGAAATAATAAAGACCTAATTTAGAAATCCGAAAAATGAGAACTATATAGACTGAATTGTGGAACTTATCCTAAGGTTTATATTACAGAAAATAAAGGTATCAAACTAAATCAGTTGGAAACATCAGAAATTAATAGGTTGAAAACTTTAGACATATTACTTAACGACCAACTTGATTTGAATAATTCAACACTTTTGAATTTGTTTTCCTAGAAATAGACTTGTAATAACCCTTTGTAATTATCATAATGAGGATATATTTGGAAATAGATTGACTTCTTTCGATTGAGGTGATTATTTTTTGGTTTATTGTATATTCACTTGATGAAGCTACTGTGTTATTAGCGAAATATGTCGTGAATTTAATTACAAATTCTGTGGAAATCTTATGTGCATTATGTGCATTGTGATTTAAAATGACTATGGATTTCCATCCAGTAACGGCCGAGTCAATCGAAAAATTAATACAATTTCAAATAAAAATGTTTTTTTCTTATTTTTATTGAGTTTCATTGTTATTATGTATAAAAAAAAGGATTTTTTTCCCGTGTAGATATTTAAAATTATACATAATCCAAAACCACAATATATTTTCTTGTCAAAATTGACTGGATAACAAAGATTTCAAGCGGTTAATACCCATCACTACATATATATAACTGTAACAGAAATATTTGTTAAATAGTTAAACATCAAGAAACATTGATACGCTTATGTATTTGGCAATTGTCCAGCGGCTAGAGCAGTTGGTATATTGTAGACATACGTTACATTTAAGTCTTTACTTATCCTAATTGTAACTTCAATGGCGTACGTCTATCAAGATAAGGAAATATTTTCA
>JAFIRS010008099.1:0-19579 GCA_018342105.1 Gonioctena quinquepunctata
TTTTTAATGTAACTTTAACTAACTATAAGTCTACTGAATATTTAGTTTGTTAGTTTTTCTATTTTAATGTGTTTTCCTGTATTTTACTTTTAGGTTCAGTTATTGACAATTTCCAAGCAATGTAACTTTCAAACGGAAATAAAGATTATTATTATATTATAATTACTTTTGGTCATGAAGCGATTTTGTGTCTAAAAATGTGAACAGTTAGTAGCGCAAAACAATGACAACATAGTTTTGTAAAATTGTCGTTCTATGTCTACTGATAAAAAAGAAAACTTTTGAAACCCCTACACTTCAGACATCTCTTCAACTGAAAGACAGAGAGATCTTTCAAGGACACTCCATCCTGAAGAACTGCTCCAGTTATAATTTGTGAAAAAAAGATTGAATAAGAGAATACACAACACAATAACAACGGAAGTAAAGCAAGAAGTGGCGTTTTTTATTGCTTTAGGCCGACGTTAAGGCCTATTTCTGCAACCAGGGCTAAACTCCGACGCCATTGAGCACACTCCCACCCAAAAAATTTGTTTGCTGTATCTTCTGTTGTTTCAGAGGTAGGGATCTTTAACGAGCTCAACATCTATGAACTTGGGGCCGCCAACTTAATGTCCCCTACGAAGGTCGGCATATCTATCGTCTTATCTCGTGCTCATTGATAAAAAGCCTGCAGCTGCGAATATGCTACTACGCTACAGTTGTTAGGACATTTCAACGCGCACCTTCCTTGTCAGGTGGTCACCCATCCAAGTAATAAACGCGCCCGATGTTGCTTGGCTCAGATATCGATAATACTCTCATCAACCTGACCAGCCACCGGTGCCCTCGTAGTGGCATTCTTTTGCGTTAAGGTTCAAATGACATCGTGACAGTCAATAATGCACGAATCACATTGGGACAGGCTCCAACACTCAAGATATAGATATAAATTCCCAAAGAGATAAACACTTTGGGCAAGCATATATAATTTGTAATTCTCTATACAACCCTGATGAAATTATTACAATTGGAGAGGCAGAAGATTTTTTGATACTCCTCTACCATAACAAGAATGAAATTGAACCAGGAGGTTTTTTCTCAAACTTATCCAAAATTGGCGTTAACATATCTCCTATCTGCCCTTGCAACAACTTATCAGAAGCAGACATCAATCACTTAATCTTATCATGTAACCTCCATAACACACATCGGTCGGAATTTTAAAATAAATTGATCATCCAAAGTGTCCAATTGCCAACAAATATTGTAATTCTGTTAAGTACATTCAAAGAAGATATATAATGCCTAACAACTATGGAATTTTTGATCAAAGAACAAATCACGATTTAATTTTAATCTAGTATCATAGTAATATTGTAACGTAAATAAACTTAACTTGGTTTTACTAATTTATTTAACACTTAAATATACAACTTAATTTATATAACTACGTCACTGTATAGCTCGATCGTATGGGCTCGTTCAGACTGTCCACTCCCTCTTGGGGCTGTCTATTTATCTCCGATACAGCATTCTCGATGTTTCGAATTCTGCCAGTTGGCGTCTAGCATGTTCTAATTGCTTCCAATATTGACCGTTGTTTTTCGCGGCAGAGCGACTGGATGGTTCTCGAATATCTCCGGGGATGATCTCATCGCTGTCGATGGCGACGCGGGAGGCGACAGGTCCGGCCTAGGTTCGTTACATTGCCCCCTTCTTAAAGACATTTCGTCCCGAAATTTCATCCTTGGAGTGTGACGATATCTGCATGACTCCCCATATCTGCACCGTGAAGTTCGATGGAAGTAACACTCCACGGTCTTCATGATCGGTCGTGGAAGAGGGTTACAGCAAACCAAAATCTTGACGCCGCTGGATCTGAATATCGCCTCCAGCATACTTCTTATGACTCTCCAGTCCAACCCATCAATACCACAGGATAATTTCGGAATTGCTAGATCCACCAGATTCTGGTCCACCATAGTATCTCTTAGTTTGGTGAGACTCTTCCAGACATCTTCATAGGACGGTTTATCTTGGGAATGCCTCTTGGTGACTAGGTAGTAGATGTTTCTCTGGCCTTTCTTCAACTGTAGCACCCCACCAACTTCTGGATTCTGCTCCCGCAGTGTTTGGAGTTGACCAAATTTCTTGGAGAACACTACGGCGATGCCCCTGGACATTCGAAGATCTTCTGCCACACAGTGCGCTAGTGCGTGTCAGCAGGCACCTCGAAAGGTCTCGTGACTCCTCTCTAGTAACCCCATGTAGAACTTTCTGCCCGTTTGAATACAAGGACATAAACTTCTCAAACGTCATATCATCCTCCGGTGGCTTGAGGGTGCGAACTTGGTCATGGTTTCCAGCGTAAGGGGCCAACCTGTTGAAATGGACGACCCTTGGTTTCCCTCGGGTGGCTTATGGATTCGGTACACAAGGTCGTTTATCCTTTTCACGATTTTATACGGGCCTTCCACGAGTTCCGCAACTTTGGTGATAGTCCACGACGACGTTTGGGGTTGTACAGCCAAACCAGGTCATCAACCTTAAATCCTCCAGCGTCGGCCTTGATGTCATAGGTCTTCTTCATTTTATCGCTGGCACTCTGGATGTTCAACCGGACTCGTTCGTGGATGTCGTCCATTCTCTGCCGAAGTTTGCTGAAGTAGTCCTCTCCCACGCAGTGCCTTGTCTGGCGGTATCCCAAACTTCAAGTCACAAGGCAGTCGCAGTTCTCGGCCCATTATAATACTGGCAGGAGTTTGACCGGTTGACTCGTGTACTGCGGATCGATAGGCCATCAGGAACAAATGAAGATACTGGTCCCAGTCTCTTTGATGGTCAGAGACAACCTTGGACAAGTGGCGGTTGATCGTCCTGTTCATCCGTTCCACCATTCCATCAGACTGCGGATGTAGGGCCGTGGTTCTTGTCTTGCGGATGTTCAGCAGTAGACATATTTCTTGGAAAGGTTGGATTCGAAATTTCTGCCTTGATCCGAGTGCAGCTCCATTGGAATACCGAATCGACATATCCATTCTTTCACCAAGACGTCGGCGACGGTGATGGCTTCCTGGTTGGGCAGGGCATAGGCTTCCGCCCACTTACTGAAGTAGTCCATTGCCACAAGGATGTATTTATTCCCGTGGTCGGATACGGGAAACGGGCCGGCGATGTCAATGGCGATTCTCTCGAACGGGCTGCCTACGTTGTACTGACGCATCGGGGCCTTGGGTCGTATTCGAGGTCCATTGCTAGCAGCGCATACAGCGCACTTTCTGCACCAGTCCTGGACGTCAGCTTGACAATTGGCCCAGTAAAACCGTTGCCTCACTTTCTGCAGGGTCTTCGTCACTCCCAGATGCCCTCCGGCGACTCCATCATGGATTTCCCGCAGCACTTCCTCTCTTCTGTTCCTGGGAACAATTATTTGGCGTCTGTCTTCCCCACCAATATCGGCCTCCAACACACGTTTCAGGATTCCATTGTCCAGAATAAGAGAGTTCCATTGTGCCCAATAGGACTTAACAGCCGGCGAGTAACCTGCGACTTCCTGCCATGATGGTCTTCGATTGCCCTTCTTCCAGCTGACGACTAAGCCAAGGTCGGGGTCTTTCTCTTGGTCTTTCTGGATCTTGCTGTCATTCCAGTTGTCATCCATTGCCGCGGTTCTACAAAGTGTTGCTTCTTTCTCTTCTGCTCGTCGGCAATGTGAGCAATCATCTGGACATGGTCTTCGCGACAAGGCATCTGCATTCTTATGGCTAGTTCCGGCTCGATGTTCGATCTCGAAATCGAATTCTTGGGAAAGTCTCGATCCAACGTGCTACTTGACCCTCAGGATTTTTGAACTGTAAGAGCCATTTGAGAGCTGCATGGTCAGTTCTCAACAGGAATCTTCTTCCATACACGTACTTGTAGAAGTGTTCCACTCCCTTTACAACAGCTAACAGCTCTCGCCTGGTGACACAGTAATTGCGCTCTGGTTTGCTAAGCGTCTTGCTGAAATAACCAATGACCTTCTCCTGTCCCTCCTGGATCTGAGATAGGACAGCTCCAAGTCCCACGTTGCTGGCGTCCGTATCCAAAATGAATTTCCCTTTGGGTAGGGGATAGCTCAGTATAGGTGCGTTGATCAAAGCTCCTTTCAGCTTCTTGAATGCGTCTTGACATTCTTCGGACCACTGGAACTTTGTTTGGCCTTCCGTGAGCCTGGTCAGTGGTTTAGCAATGTTGGCGAATCCAGCACATATCGGCGATAGTATGTGCATAAACCAAGGAAACTTCGAAGGTGGTGAATGTCTTTTGGATGGGCCAATCCTTAACAGCTTTGATCTTCTGGTCATCCACCGCTACTCCTTCCCCAGAGACAACGTGGCCGAGGTATCGTACTTTTTTGGAACAGATGGCATTTCTTAGGGCTCAGCTTCAATCCGGAGTTCCTCAGTCGCAGGAATACTTCCTCCAAGTTTTTCACGTGGTCCTCGAACGATCTGCCGACCACAATTATGTCGTCGAGATACACTAGACACGTGTTCCATGAGAGTCCCTTCAGCACTGTCTCCATCAATCTTTCGAATGTGGCGGAGCATTACAGAGCCCGAATGGCATAACGGTGAACTGCCACAATCCTGAGCCGATGGTAAAGCAGTCTTTCTCGATCTTCCTGAGCGAGTTCTACTTGCCAGTATCCACTCTTCAAATCAAGGGTCGAGAAAATCGTGGAACCAGCCAACGTGTCTAGGGTGTCATCTATTCTCGGGAGAGGGTAACTGTCCTTCTTCGTGACATTATTAAGTTGGCGATAGTCTACACAAAAGCGTGTCGATCCATCCTTTTCTTCACCAGTACGACTGGAGAGGACCAGGGACTGTCAGATGGTTCGATAACTCCTTCTTTTCCCATATCGCTGACTATTTTGTCAGCCTCTTCCTTCTTGGCAAGAGGAAGTCTTCTTGCTGATTGCCGGATCGGTCGGGCACCCCAGTATCAATCTTGTGCTGGACCACATTAGTTCGACCCCTTTTCCTTGTCGTATCGAAGACGTCTTGGTACTTTTGACTAAATCTCTTAGTTTGGGCTGTTGAGCTGGTTTTATGTCTTTGGAAGAGATGGCAACTAATTTTCTAGTTCTGTGGGCAAGTTGTTGGGTTGGCTAATCGACCTCATCGCCCGGATCACAGATGAAACTGCGAGCAGTGCCCCAAAATTGTTCCTTTCTTCAAGGTCACTGGGAAATATTGACATTCATGACCCTTACCGGCACAAATTTGTCAGCACGCAACAAGGTCTTCCCTAGTGCAATCCCTCAGTCCAATTTTCTCATCATGAAGTTTGGGCTCGAACATCACCACGTCTCCACTGCTCGCACTCCCGTCCAGGCGAGCCTCCAGAATGGTTTCAGCCCTCTCAGGTACGCTTACATCTTCAGCCAACAGTACACGGATCAACTCTTCACTTCTCCCATGAAGTACCAGCTCTTCTCCGTTGACACGTGGGGCGCCATCTTTGAAATCCAATTCAAACCCTCTGGAATTCATGATGTCCATTCCGATGATGGCATCGTCTTCGATGTCCGCTACAAGTGCCTGATGTTTCACTTTAGTGCTGCCCAAAATTATTTCAATCGGTAGCTCGCCATATACGTAGCTGGCTCCCCTGTTGCGTCGTAGCTTCCAAGTTGTCGGTTCAATTCGTTCCGGTGTTCTGGCAAGGAAGGTCCGAGAATTGTCCTAGTCGCACCTGTATCTAGCAGCATGGTGCAAGGCTCGTTATTGATGAGACCGCCTACGAAAACACCTCTGTTCTGTCGTTTCAGGATAGCGACATATGCGTTGTTAACCGGGGCTTGCTGGACACAGGCCGACGATTGCCCCTTCTCGTCGACCTTCTTTAGTTTTCCTGCATCGGAGTCGTGTTTTCGAATGTTGGACATTTGCTACGCACATGTCCAATTTTGCCACAATTCCAGCATCTTATCTGTCTTTTCTCAGGCAAAACTTCCTTAATCACTTTCCTTATGGCAGCTTCCCAATTAGCAGGCTCCTGTGAGTCTTCCTCAATCATTCGGACTTTACTCTGGCTTTTGCAAGATTGTTTCGCTACCTTCAAGTCCGCAAGGCGCACTTTTCTTGAACACATTTTGTCTTTGACGAGGTATCAGTCTATTTCACACGAAAAGTTTATCAGTTTGTTAAAAATTCACTTCGCGAATTCTTTTCCACGGGCCACCAGTCTATTGTCTGTTTCACGCGAAGAGTGTATCAGTTTATATTCCCACGCACAATTGTCCACTCGCGAAAACCGGCCACTGTCTATTTTCTGTTTCACGCGAACAGTGTATCAGTTTATATTCCCACGCACAATTGTCCACTTCGCGAAAACCGGGCCACTGTCTATTTTTAGGCGTACAAAAAGGTCTATCAATTTATTTTTCTGACTATCCACTCCACGATCACTTGTTTATTTTCAAAATTTCACTTCCGACACCAATTGTAACGTAAATAAACTTAACTTGGTTTTACTAATTTATTTAACACTTAAATATACAACTTAATTTATATAACTACGTCACTGTATAGCTCGATCGTATGGGCTCGTTCAGACTGTCCACTCCCTCTTGGGGCTGTCTATTTATCTCCGATACAGCATTCTCGATGTTTCGAATTCTGCCAGTTGGCGTCTAGCATGTTCTAATTGCTTCCAATATTGACCGTTGTTTTTCGCGGCAGAGCGACTGGATGGTTCTCGAATATCTCCGGGGATGATCTCATCGCTGTCGATGGCGACGCGGGAGGCGACAGGTCCGGCCTAGGTTCGTTACAATATATAAATAATAATAATAAAAAAGTCTGGCAAAAAAACTACGGATTAATGCCAAGACACCACAAAAAAAGTTTTTTTGAAGTTGGTAACTTGTGTGGAACTCCCCGGTTGTCTTCAAACATCCTGATTTTTTCCGCAAGCATCCCGACGTTTCGACTCTTTATGATATCTCCCTCAGCTTTGCTATGATCAACATTTTTGGATTCAGCAGAGTTTTTTACGTATAGAAAAGTTATTTTTGGAATGACCTATTCCTTAGTTTGCCAGAAATTGTCCTTCGAAGGAAAACGAAATGCGAAAAAAGTGCAATGTCTCGCGAATTCATTTATTGTGAAAGAATCTCTGGTCTGATCTCTTGAATCTCACAACCTCAGATTGGGGAGAAAATTTCCTATCGGATAGTGGAATATTCGCGAGGAAATCCAAGAAGGGATCAGGGGAACATTCCGCAGGCTTGGCTACAGACTTCTCTTTGAAAAATCATAGAAAAATTAGGGACAGAGCAATTCGTCTGAAATTCTGGAAACATATGCATAAAACTATTTAAAAAAACTATTTTGGCAGAATTTTTCCAGAAAAAAGTATATTCCGTAATAGATACATCATAACCAAGTCATAATCTAGATATCAAAATTAATGAAATTATAAGTGATATTCAATAGTATAATGTTTTTGATTTACAAATTCTATCATGGTTATTCTCCTGTGAGTCCTCTGATAAGGTCCATGGGGGTAAACACTTTGAGTAAAAGACTTCAAACAAAAGTTACACAAGAATGGTTTTTGTCCTGTATGAATCCTCTCGTGGATCTTCAAAGTACTACGATGTTTAAGACTTGGAACAAAAATTACACTGAAATGGTTTTTCTCATTTATGAATCCTTTCTTGGATCTTCAAATCACTACTTCGCAAAAAAAAACTTCGGACAGAAGTTACACTTGTTCTTCTCTTGTATGAATCTTATTTATTCTGAATAAGGTTTCAAAAAATTAACAATGGTTTTTATGTCCTAAAAAATCCTCTCATGAATCTTAATTTTAAAAAAAATTCTTGGGGTTTTAATCCTGTATGAATCCTCTTATGGATCTTCAAATCACAACTTCGTGAAAAAGTCTTTGGACATAAATTACACCGAAATCGTTCTCCTGTATGAGACTTCTCATGAATCTTCAAAGAATTATTTACGGTAAAAGATTTCGAACAAAAGTTACACTGAAATGGTTGTTCTCCTGTATGAATCCTCTCGTGAATCTTCAAAGTTCTTCTATATGAGTATAACTCCGGACAAAAGTTACATTGAAATGGTTTTTCTCCTGTATGAATCCTCTCATGGGACTTCAAAGTATAATTTTGCGTGAAAGACTTTGAACAGATATTACAATGAAATCGTTTTTCTCCTGTATGAGTCTTCTCATGACACTTCAAAGAACTACTTGCAGTATAAGATTTCGAACAAAAGTTACACTTATATGGTTTTTCTCCTGTATGAATCCTCTCATGAATCTTCAATCTTTTACTTTCTGCAAAAGACTTGGAACAAAAGTTACATTGAAATGGTTTCTCTCCTGTATGAATCCTCTCATGGATCTTCAAGTTACCACTATTTGAAAAGGACTTTGAACAAAAGTTACACTGATATGGTTTTTCTCCTGTATGAGTCCTCTTATGGATCTTTAAAACAAATTTTCTTGTGAAAGACTTAAAACACAAATCACACTGAATTTTTTTTTGATTATCCCTTTCAACATCTGTTTCATTTTCTTCTACAGTTGAATTTTGTTGAAGCACTGCTCCAAAATCTGAAGAAATAATAAATACAAGATCAGTGGGCAAAAAAGTCACAACTGCATAAAATCAATCATCTTAATATAAAATAATTGTGGAAAATTATCTAAAAAAGTTGAAAGAGTGGAATTCTTATATAAAAATTAACTTATTTGTAGAAAGCATGCAAAGGAACACATTACTATGATCGACATTTAACAAAAAACAGCATACATACTTCAAAATCATTTAAATATATGCCTGAATGGCCCCATAACTAATGGGATTAGAGTATACAACCACTCACTTCCAATTATTAAACAAGAATTCCGAAAAGCTTTGAAGATATATTTATTGAACAACATGTTTTATACAATGGGTGAGTTCCTTTCGTCATAATAGGCTTTCTTTGTTCCTCATACTCTTTTATTTATTTAAATTTAAATTATATGCACTTGTTGGTTTTACTTATTTTGAATGTTCTATTTTTATACTTATCATGTAGGTCTTGGAAATCAATAAAGATTATTATTATTATTAAAAGGTAAATGTAGTTAAAGAGGTTCGATAGATTCTAATGAACTAGAAGAAACAATAGACTGTGAGCTTATGACAATTCATTATCCATGTTACACTTCATATTTAATCGAAATCAATGTAGTTTGAAAATGTTATCAATTTGCAAAATAAAAAACTCAATAAAAAAATATACTGAAAAATTCTGATCTATCAAAATGTATGGTAAAGGTCAAGAAAATGAGATCACTCAGTATCTTCACGAAATTTTCATAGACGCTTCAGAAGAAGATAAAAACAGTAGAGTAATTGAAAATATAGCGAGGAAAAGATAATTTTAAAATAATAACTGTACACTCATTTGTCGTTTGAGTAATATTAAAATCAATTAATGTTCGATAAAGTCATGAAAAAACTCCGATTACATTTCATTTAATTTTTCATATGAAATGTCGGCAACTATTCAAGTCAATCTGGATTTTCGCGAAAATTTCACGAAATTATCACAGGTGCCTCAAAACTTGATAAAAACACTTCAGCAATCGAAATTTAATAATAATAACCTCTTAAATTTAAAAAAAGTGTGGTTTTTCTTTCTTAAATATTAGAATGCGTAGGCTTTGTAAAGTTAATTGGCTTTCATTCAACTTGGATAGCAATGTATTAATAAGAAAAGTAAATATAAAACAAGTTTAAAATACAACAGTATATGATGATCGAAATTTTTCCCTTCTCTTCATTCTCTGTCCATACAATGTTTATTTATTTATTTTTATTATTCTATCTCCTTCTGGGTATTCTATATTCTTGACTTACACTCAGCACTGTTTCAATGTTACTGAAACATAGTATTAGTCTTTTATAGCCTCCTGCAAAGAGGGAGATATATCACAAAACAAGCATTTTATATGCTTAGGTGCTAGCTCTCTCTTTTCAAAGTGATTGAAAAAAATTATGAATCTTGTATGTTAGCCACGTTAGGTTAGGTTGTATTCCTTCTTTTTACATAACAAATCGATTGGAGCGAAGCGTCGCTTTGCAGAATAGAATAGACATTTATTTCCAAGAAAACAACAGTGTTTGTAGGAAAGTGTACAGTAGTAAAGAACAAATTCACCATGATGGAACAAAAATGTCTTAATCATCGGTTAGAGACTATACGCATTTACATGAACTATCATAACAAAAGTATTACAACATAAGTACATTTTACATTGTATCACAAAGAAATTCATCCACTGAATAGTACACCTTTTTCAGCAGAAAGTTTTTAATTAAAATTTTAATTTATTGAATGACATAATCTTAAATTCACAAGGAATTTTATTGAATAATTCAGCACAACTGTAATATAAACTTTTCTCAAAAAGAGAAAAAATTCGTGACACAGTTCCTTTTTCAAATCATTAGTTTTTTATCCATCATTTTACACATTTTGAATAGCTAACAAAAACTATTAAATTTTTATGAAGAGAAATCTAATCAAACAATTAAATACAGGGATAACCCATGACAATTTGAGTTGTAGTAAAATTACTGAAACAGTGGAAAGTTGTAATAAATCTAGTCAAAGTAAAGCCAAACACGATTGTACCTATGCAGAGGTTTGTCAAATATCTACAAATGAAGCTTGTGGTGGGTATGTGCATCAGAACAGTGGAAACATTGATTTTTTAGAGACAGTCCGACCGTAATTCATTATCATAATCACAGCCATGAAAATAGGTTACATAAAAACAGCTTTCTTCTATATCTCAATGCTCAAAGTTTACCAGCCCATTTTGATGAAATACAAAATTTAGTCTTGCAGAAAAGGCCTGAAATAATTTGCATATCAGAAACTCATTTAACTAATGACATTTATGATAGTGAGATTCATATTGAAAACTACTGCATTCTTAGAGCAGATAGCGATAGTAGGCATACTGGGGGAACATTAATGTATGTAAGAAATAGTATAAAGATAATAGAGTGTCAGAAGTTTTGCTTACAAAAGGCATATCGGTTTCAAACAACAAAAATTCTTGTAGGTAGTAGGGTTCTTATTATTACATGTTTATACCGATCTCCAAATAGTAGCTGTGTTGATTTTTTAAACGTCTTTGAAAACTGGTGTGAAGAAAATATTTGTGATAAAACCTGCCCTGTAATTATAACAGGAGATTTCAATATTGACTGGAATTCTGTTAGCAGTGCATGTACCAAATCAAAACAATGTGTTATTGATGCTGGGTTGAAGAATATAGTTAGGGAAAACACCCGCCCTAATATAAATGGTGGATCTCTTATAGATCTAGTAATAACTAATTGTTCTGACCAGTACATTAGTAAAGTTATAAAAACGCCAAGAATCACAGATCATTATATAATAATAATCCACTTAACCTCTAAAACTAAACAAAAACCATTGGAAATAGAGAGCAGAGGTAGAAATATCGATTATGACAACATCAATTATAAATTGTCCCTCGTAAATTGGAAGTATAACCTGCCTGATATAAATCAAAAATATTTACATTTTCATTCTAATATAATAAATGTTCTTAATAAAATTGCCCCTAAGATTTTTTTTTTAATATATCCGAAATATAAAGAATGGTGGAATGACAGAGTTAAAGATGCGACGAGCACTAGAGATAAATGTTATAAACAGTTCGTAAGTAACAGAACACCGGAAAATATGGAGATATCAAACAAAACAAAAATATTGCTGTTAAAGTAATGCGCGAGGAAAAACGGAACCATTTTGAAAACAGTATCGCAGAAAATAGGAATCATTCTAGGGAACTGTGGAAAATATTGAACTCACTACTTCCTAAAGAAAATAAACACAATAATTTTTTTCAGCTCGAAATTGATGATGAAATTATTTCAGACCCAAATATAATGCCGGACTATTTAAACTCTTATTACATAACAAGTATAAAAACAATTATTAACAACATTGATGATTCTGGTCCAGATTTTCCTGTTTTACCTAGACATCAGAACATATTCTTAGAAGACTTTAAGCTTATTACTACAGATGAACTGAAAAACATTGTTTTTAACCTTCCAAATAAAAAAGGCTCAGATGACATAAACATGGAAATTATAAAGAAATGTTTTAATAACTTAGCTCTGCCACTTGTTAATTTAATAAACACATCTCTGCTAGAATGCAAGGTACCAGATGAACTAAAAATATCAATTATTGTGCCAGTCCCAAAAGTAAGCAACTCTCACAGAGCCATTGACTTGCGTCCCATCAATATGCTCAGTTGTCCTGAGAAGATTGTAGAGAAAGTAGTATATGAACAACTATTAGAGTTTGTAGAGACAAACAACATTATAAACTGTGTGCAATCAGGATTTCGAGGGAAATATAGCTGTGAAACTGCAATACAATGTGTTTTGAACGACTGGAAGAGTAATCTAGATAAGAATCTTGTTACAGGGGCGGTGTTTTAGATTTAAAAAGGGCGTTTGAAACAATAGATAGGGGGAGATTATTAAAAAAGATAGAGAGTATTGGAGTGAAAGGTAGAACTTTGGAGTGGATCAATAATTATTTAATAAATAGGAAACAGAAAGTAACAATGAATAAAATGATGTCTCTTGAAATCGAAAATGACATAGGGGTTCCACAGGGTAATGTTTTAGGTCCACTGTTATTTCTTTTATATGTTGACGACATAGTGAGTGCAGCTGGATATTGTTCCATACATCTATTCGCCGATGATACCCTCATATATTTTACATGTTTAGATAATGAAGAGTTGGTAACAACACTTAACATTACTTTGGAAAATATCAACAAGTGGTGTTCCTCTAACCAATTGAAGATAAACACACAAAAAACCAAATTTATGATAATCAGCAACGAAAATAATTATAGATTGTTTTGCGAGAGTCAGCTAAATATTACTGTAAGTGACAAGTCAATTGAAATGGTACAGAAATTTAAATATTTAGGAGTAATTATAGATAGACAGCTCAAAATTTAAAGAACATGCAAACAATTTAATCAAAATCATTTCATATAAAATCAACTACTTACAAAGATGTTCTACTTTTCTGACAAGATGGGCCAAAACTATTCTGTTCAACACCCTGATATTACCTCATTTTACCTACTGTTCCACAATACTTTACCTGCTCAATCAAAATGAAATGTCCAGATTTAGGAAACTTCAAAATCGAGCTATGAGAATCATACTCACATGCTCAAAGAGAACACACATTGGGCATATGTTAAAGGAAATGCAGTGGTTGTCAATAGATGACTTCTTTGAGTATAATACTCTAATATTTATATTTAAGATCAAATCAAGTACTGCTCCAAGCTATTTGAGAAATATTGTCAATTACAATTCTGATGTGCATACCCACAATACAAGATCACGAAATGATTTCCACATTCCACTGGTGGCAAAGAGTCATACACAAACTTCTGTATTTTTCAAAGGCCTGAAGAGATTCAATCAGCTGCCCCTAGAAATCAAATCCTCAGATTCCTTGAACAAGTTCAAACAGAACTTAAAAATGTCTCTTCACTCTCCTAGTGCTGGAGCTTGAAAAAAGAATTTTTCTTAGTAATTCTATTTCAATATTCTGCACAGGTATACTTATGTTTCTCCCTTCTCTTCAACTGATTTTAATGTGTAGTTTTTATGAGTGGAATAACTGTATTGGTTTTACTTTATTTTATATGACCAAATTTTAATGTGTAGTTTTATGAGTGACATGTCTATTATTAGTTTTATTTTATATGACCAAATTTAATGTGTATTCTTTAAATGATCATTTGTATTAGTTCATATAACTAAATAAAGGAATTATATATATCCACGTTGCAGACAAACAACACCGAACGGCAAAAACACACTGGAAAACACAACCGAACAACAATGTATCTGCTACTGTACTTCATGTAAGGTTGATTAACATGCTTCAACATGGATAATAAGGTTAGTCAAGCTAGGTTGTTATGGTTGTGTTCCTTCTTTTTACGTAAGGAATTGGTTGGATCAAAATGTTCGTGAGCGGAGGGAAGCGTCGCCTTTTAAGGTTGATTAGTTTGCATTCAACTTGGATAGCAAGGTTAGCCAAGTTAGGTTAGGTTGTGTTCCTTCTTTTTACGTAAAAGTGATTGGATGTTGTCTCGGCCGGGCATACGAGAAAACAACCAAGCCAAATGCGTTTCTTGGTCTGTTTTACAATTACTTAATACAAAATGATCTGAAGACACATTATTTTAATACGTTTGGTAACTTTCTAAATGCGGCACATAAACTTCATGCCTGATTTTCAAAAGCTATTAGACCCTCCCAAAAAGCGTGGTTATATATTTTTTGCATTTTAAACTTCTATTGATACACATATATATATCCATCAGAACTAACAGATTGTCTTTTCATGCTGTAATAGTTATTATTTATATGCTCAATATGTATGTCGCATTTAATTTCAGTAGTTTTTTTCCTTCCTTCCTTTCAAAGTCGCATATCAATAAACTTCAAGATCCAGGAGATTCAGATAAACATACCAACGTTTAATTTTTGAAATTTCTTCTGTAAAATTTATGAAAAGTAATCGGAGTTTTTTCATCACTTTATCGAAAATTAAGTGATTTTAATATTACTAAAACGTTAAATGAATGTGCAGTTACTATTTTAGTGTAAAAATAAATTGTTTATATCAGTTTACAATTTCCGAAAGTGATATCCTATAATATCTCTTTATGGACCTTCGAGGGCCCTTATCTCCTAATATTATCTTTACCGCGCAAAATTTTCGATTGCTATACTGTTTTTATCATGTTTTGAAGCACCTGTGAAAATTTCGTGATCTCATATTCTTGACCTATTCTAAATGTATTAACTAAATTTGGGTTTCAAATATATTTAAATTAAAAGTAAGTACCTCATCAGGTTATTTGAAGAAATATAATGAATATCTATATATATATATATATATATATATATATATATATAAATATACATATATCAAATTGAGCCACAAATGTGAATCTATGACTTGAAGATAAACTTTAGTGGCCAGAGACATGAAATGAATATCACTTACCAATTGAACTTTTATGAGGAACAATATTAGCAATAGTTTTTGGGCAGCAGTTGTTTCCACTCAATTTATCCCCATGTATTTCAGATTCAATGTCTTCATAAATAATATCAATCTCATCCTCAGTTTTGAGAGTCTGCCCTTTCAATTCGGCATTAGTCGTTGAAAAATCATCAGGACCTTCAGAAAAATCTTCATCATCATTCTCTACTTTGATTTCATTTTTAATCTGGTCTACTTCCTGATCAGCAGCAAAAATGCATTCAGAACCCTTGGTGTCAAAATTTGTATTTTTCCAGAAATCTGAAATTTAGTTTTAAACTATAATTTCTTTATTTACTAGTAGCAGGTTATAATAAAATAATGGACTTTGATCGAGCTTAGATGTGTCAATGTGCAGTTGGCAATTAATTTGAATGAGGAGAAGGGAATCATGAAGAGAGAAACACTATGGTTATAGCCAAAGAACAAAAAAGTCGAAAGATACTGTCTCTCACACTCAACCGGTGTGAAAAGAGCGGCCAAAGATAGCAGACTAAAACTCCGGAAATACCCGAACGCTGGACCAGTGCATACCTCCCGAATTGTTCTTGAAATAAATAGGAACATCTTTGAAAGTATATTAACTTGAAAAACTCAACTGATGATTGATTTGAAAGGAGGTGGGATTTTGCCCTCAAATTAAAAACAAATCTCTGTATATATTAACATGCTTATCGAATGTCTAGTTGCTAGCATAAATAGATTTAAACAAGGCTTTGTTCTAGCATAAACATATTTTAGCAAGATGTTTTGTATGCGATTCAATCATTTCATGTGAAAATGAATGTCTTCCCTAGGAAGACTGGGGTCAATTTTTCAAATCTTTCCAAAAATTAATTTCTCATAGAAGATTTGGTTCTAGCATAAACAAATTTTGGCAAGATATCTGTATTGTAATTCGATCATTTCGCGTAAAAATGGCATAGTATCTCCCAAACGGATGAACCGATTTTGATTTAGTTTTTTTGTTTGACAGGTGACTTGATCGAGAAGAAAATTCTCCAAGAAAATCTAATAGCCGTTTGAAGATCATCAGCTTTTTAATAGTTGATGAAGGGAAGTGAGCAACTTCCACAGGTCTGATCGATTCCAAATTTGGTATCAATGATATAGCATCATCTGGAATCTGCGGGATACCCAACTCCTCACCAACTTACAGTACAGGTATCGTGTTTGGGCTCATTGGAATGGTCTCAATGTATAGGTTATAGATAGATGGTGATCAGGGTCTCATGATGGAGCAGGTAATAGAAATGAAGATAAATTGGTGAGGGATTCTAAGGTACTTTCATTCGTTCAATCGATATGAAATTTTGATATACGATGTACCGTTTGTGGCGAATGTGTAAAGTGAATGAAAGAATGAATGAGTGAATGGGATTGAGTGAATAATGATCGTGTTAATTATTGATTCGGTGGGATACGGTATGGACTATGAACATGGGAGGTTATTAAATGGGATCAAGTGAATGAATGATCATATCGTAGCATGTCTACTAGTAATATATAAAGTTTAAAAAACATGGAATAAAACTTAAATTAAATATTTAAAAAACCTCTGACACATAAAAACCCCCTGAAATGTAAAAAAATTATATGTATTGGCCCTTCAAGTTTGATATAAGTAGTAATATTTTGATCCCAGCATTGCCACGTCGCGGGACGACTAAGTAAATAAAATAAAAACATAATACAACTGAAAATGATAAAGTAGGTCCCCCGCCGTGATGTTGCTTGGATCAAAATATTACTACTTAACGACCAATACATATTATTTTCTAATTTTTAGAGATTTTTGTGTCGGGGATTTTTTCTATTTCATATCATAGATAATGTATTCGAGGACAAATCGGGTGATACATCACTGGTCCAGGCATTCGGGTATTTCCGGAGAATCTATCTTTGACCGCTTTTTTCACACCAGTTCACACTCACTGAGGAAGCATGGTGGAGATTGATATGAAAATAAAATTACAGTAGAGACTTGATAATCCGGATTAATTAAAGGCTAGGGCTAATCTACAACCTTCAAACATACATAGCAGAGATACATCATGTGTGTGGTTGTATCAGTATCAGGTCAGGTGTGTATCAAAAGATACACGCTTCTTATCTATATTTATGCACATTTCTTATTGTAGAATGCTATAAGAAAGGGAGTCGGCGATAAAGTAGTGAAAGCTTCGCAGGTTATAACCAAATGTTCCGTTTGCAGTACTTTATTTGTCATAAATGTTTTAACGATACCCACTAGTTACAATAATTTCTCAACTATGTTCCATTGTTTAGTTCCATTTGCTAGTACTTGTTTCTTCTAAATACATTTTTATATAATGATTAGGTGTTGCTTTAATCTAAGCTTTTAGGTAGTTTATATGAAAATGTCACACAAAACCTTCATCCAATCTATACCCCAATTTAAGAGGAAATTCTAGGAGGCCAGAGCTTATAATTCCCCATATAAAATGTACACAAAGTGTGTGTGTTAGCGATACACATCGCCGAAACAGAATTTCAGTCAGTGTATCTTTTTAGATACACAATGTTCTAAGTGTATCGAAAAAGATACACTGGCGCTGAACGTGTTAATGATGACCGAAATAATGCAAAATATGATGCGGATGATACATAACATGAATGACTAACCAGAGAGAGAGAGAAAATAACACTGAGTTTCCAAAATTGTAGGCAAAATTCTATAGGCAAATACTATAGAAACTTACCATTCAGAGAATGCTTCGATTGTCTAGGGTTTTCCTCTAGATTGCTAGGAACTGATTCATTTGATATTCTGCTCTGTCCTACCTCTTGGTGGCTTTCGTTACAGACTCCAGTTTCAATGCACCATTTGACTTCGGCAAGCTCTTCTTTTATTATTTCTCCCTTAAGAATATCATGAATGACATTGAAGTGATTCCCTCGTGCAAGTAACTCTTTCTCACATTTACCGATATCTGTTTTTGAATTTTCTGAGCACTCATAACGTCCTGATGACATTATCTCTCCTTCCCTGTTGAAATTCAAAGTGTCCTTTTATAAACTCCATCCAAGATAAATCTATATAAAAAATATGAATGACAAATTGTGGACATGCGTAATTTTTTGTTTTGTTCGTTATGGTCCAGAAAAAGTTTTCAGGAAATAAATACGGGACAATTACAAAGGCATCTCAGAAAATTCGGACAAACTGCAAAAATAATAATTTTTTTATGCACTCTTGATAATAATTGACGATAGGAACGACATATTCGATTGATAATTTTTTTTGAAAGTTGACACATTCAAGTGTTTTTCCTTGGAGGTCTATACCATTCAACCGATTGCCATGAGAATTGGTATACACAGATATTTGAAAACGGGGAATATTTTCGCGCTATCCATAATGTCATTACGGAAAACGGGATAACAGGAAACGACCTAACTGGATAATGGGATAACCGGAAGCGGGCAGAGTCACAGGCATAAACTAAATGAAACAACACAAAGAAAAAGAAAGGAAAACAAATTCTACAAGGACGAAAGTTTTAAGAAATATAGAAATTTGAATTGGACGTCGGTTGGATCAGCTAGTAGAAAATAATTGAATATTTAATTTTTGCTGTGTCAAATTGTCACTTATGAATTTTTCAATTATGTATTAAATACAACACGAAATATGTACTATTTTTTCCTTTTCTAGAAGGAATAAAAGCCATTCAAAACAGTTTTGTCATCGATTACTTCCTGGGTGAAAATGAGGTTAGGAATTCTTTGTTACAGGAGGCCTTACTGTTCAGTAGGCAAAAAACGAAAGTACAACTAAACGGTGAGTCTCTAGGTGAGAAAATTCAATTTACCAAAAATTACCTCGCAAATATATGCAATCTGCTCCACGAAAGTTGTGAAATTAACTTTATTTTCCAATCCAAGCAACAACCCACAACCCACACCCACAGTGGCCACAGTCACAGTTTATAGCTATAGCTATAATGCTATAAACTGTGCCACAGTTGTCTAAACCATAGACATTATAATAATATGGACTGGTTGTGAGAAAGAGACCATTGATTTCAGAACCTGTGAAAAAGGACAGAATGAGTTCAGGCATAACATTGGTTTCGTATATTGTTTATGTGTTTTCGTGTGGTGTTTTGGAAGTTTTTTATAAATTTATCCAGTGTTTCTGAACTGTTTGACAAGTAATAAACATTCTTAAATATCTATGCCTTCTTCGTGTGCAGCCTACAATTCTGTAGTTAGATACAAAAAAGGGATGGATGTGAAATTTCATAGGTGAGTAAGCATGGAGGATGGTAGTGATTTGTGGATTTCTTTAACACATTTTCACAGGTTTCCGAACTTATGAGAAAATTTTAATTTAATTTCTCTCAGCAAAACTTAACATTT
>JAFIRS010008100.1:0-19571 GCA_018342105.1 Gonioctena quinquepunctata
ATTTTGGAAACCAGACAGTACAGGTGTAGGAACATGAAAATTTTGAAAGGAAACCCCAATTGTCTTTCAGAATTTTAATAATAAAAAAAGGTGTTCCTTTAAAAAAAAATGCTTTTCCCCTTTTTTTGTATCTTTAAAAAAATCCCAAATTTTGAACGCCCCCCGTATATTTGGAGAACAATCCCCTACGTCACTGAAGCACAGAACATTGTAAAGTCACCCAGAATTTTCCCAGCTTTGTTTGAGTCCAAATACCGCACTAATAAACATTTAATTGAAGCTATGTTTTGCAAAAAATAAAATTCAATGAATTTCTCAAAAACCCTTGAGATAGGTATAGAGGAGTATGATACAAAAATGATCGTAAAGCAATAGCAAAGAATGCAATAATATACAGGGTGTCTCACCCTAAATATCAAAGTTAATGCTATTTTTCAATATAAGCGGCAACGCCGCAGCACTGAAAATATTTCAGATCGATAGAGCCAATTACCAATTACCCAAAAACCAAATTTTCAAAATAATCTTGTGTCCCGTTCTCCAGAAACATTTAATAGGCCATCGAGTGTGTGACACCCTGTATGTAGTTCCGAAAACTTAATGGATACCTCGATAGTAAATTGAGTAGGTAGTAATTAGTGGGCTTATGCCACGAAAAATTAAGAAATAAAAAAAGTTTTTTAAAACTCACATACTCAAACGCTGCTCACATTGGAGATTTCTTCTTCGAAGTCTCTTTATTTCCTTTACTCTATCATACCCGATGCCCATGTCAATAGATTCTCGTCGAATGTCGACACGATTTCTTCTGGACGAGAGAATTTTGGTATTTTGAAATATAAACTTTAAAAGAATTAAAAACAATAATCGATCACTTAAAGTAATCGAAAGTGGAATTGTAAAGTACAAAGTACTGATTTGCATTAGCTATGTTAACGGAATTATATTTAATCAATCAAGAATATATACAGGGTGTGATCTAACCTCTTGCACGACCGCTAACAGTTTATAGTCCATAAAAAAATGAACAGATTTTTTCAGTTTACGATGAGTCCTTAATTAACAAAATAAAAAAATATCGAAGAAATAGTTTACCCATCAAAACTTCGCTATTTCGCGGGTTCAAAAATTTTATTTTTGTTGATTTTTTTCAGAATCAATACGAATATATATATATATATATATATATATATATATATATATATATATATATATTTTTCTTATGAAATGTTTGGGGTTTCTTGAATCCTGGTATATGTTTATTGTTTGGTTGGAGGTTCTTGAGTTTGGGATTCTTGTGTTGAAAATAAAACTATCCTACATTATTTTACATAAAATAATATAACCGAATTGAACGGTTTGGACCAATTTTGAAATAGCTTTCATAACTTTTTTATGTTTTTGGGTAGATTTATCCTTGGAAACTCATTTTATGTTTTTTTTTTTTTTCAGATCAACGAAATTAAACCTTGCGGGTACAGTTCATTCAGAAGGGGCGAGGAGGAAAGAATACAGATAGTGAGATATCAGGACGAAGGAGAAAAACAGGACGATGTGAATGGCTTCCTAAGAGAAGGATGGCGCCAAATGACCAGTGGCGTCGGGTGCTAAATTATATTCGAAATTTCTTCGAATTTTCAACCAAATCGAATGGCTGAAGAATTGGAATGGTACCCAAGTAGCACAGAGTCATAAAATTTACATAATGACTTCTTATAACGTCTTAAACTACGCATTTGCCATGTTTCACAACCAAAAAGTCAATGTGCGTTTTAGTTATTATGAGAGTACAATAAAGAATTCTCGAGATGAAGTTGTATTGTGGTTTGTAAGTGAATGAATTGCATGTGTCATTAAGTAAAGCTGAACAGCAGTTGTGTGAGGTTATTAAGACAATGAACATATGTAATGTACCGTAGGTTTGTGAACAGATGAATATTGGTCGTGATGATTACATTTTGTACCTTCAGTTAGATTCTTGTTGAGGGTTATATTGTTATATGTAGATATAGAGTTCTATAATTTAAAAAATTAAAAAAAATCGAACTGCCTCAAAGATATACAACTCATATATATATATATATATATATTGAGAATATGAAGAGGAAGGAGTACCTACTTCGAAATAAACAGCAGACAAAATTATTCAGAGTTTCGAACTGCAAAAAAAAGTTCATCCGGTCCTAGGTAAAAAAGTAACACGAACAACTTCATAACAAGGAATAACAATTAAAATGATATATTTTATAATAGTCCTTATATTTTCAACAAGTGACACTCTTTACTACATGTCAAAAAGAAGAATAGGTAAACAGTGACTGCATAAACACTTGAAACACTGATAAGGTCTGTTACGTTGTAGATTTGCTCTTACTACCAAACGGGCCCAGTATAGTCAACACCTGGTATTATAAATCCACTCATTTATTTCCGTAGTGCCTACATTGTATATTTCATGGAAAACAAAAGGATATCAGGTCATAGCGCTTCGATGCAACGGAACCTTCTCATCCTATTGGAAACTCTTCCTGTTAGCACGATTATTTTGTATAGTGGATGATTCTCACTACCTTTAACTTCAAGTTTAGTGGGTATCCATATCAGTTATGACTATTCCTGTGAGAGGACTAGCAACTATCTCTTGTATGTGGTTTCATACATTTGTGTACTGTTCATATTGAATCCAGTAGTGTAATTTGTCTGATAGTTTTTGGATATCAAGTGGAATCATTTTACAAGGCATTAATATCAGTCTGATAGGAAATGGAAAACCAGCAAAATAGAGTTATTTGATATTTTTCGAGTTCTAAGGTTATGGTACAATCGTCTTGTCGAAATCACCACCATCTGGTATTATACCAAATCTTTGAACTACTTACCTTGCATCTGTCCTAAGAACTAATCTGTCCATCGACCCCTGTTTTGACTATCTTTCATGAATTTATAATTTGTTCTCATGATAAATAAATAACTGTCATCTGGCATTCTAAATTGAAATAGTTCGTTAGTTTGACATACGCCACGCCAATTCGTTCCGTAGTACGTGTCAGGTGAATGAATATTCAACGTTATGATAGCGTAACGACGTTAGTACAACTTTGTTAACGTAAAACTTGCCACTTCTGGTTACAGCGATTTTATCACGACTCTTTTATGTATGATATTGCGATGTCTTCGAAACACTCGTAAACCATTCTATGATAGTACATACAGGAGTAATTACAACTTTTCGATACTAGTAGGACGGCATCCTTGTTCTCCATTCGATTGATCAGCATCATGGAAGCCATATTGAAATAAAATCATTCAAAATGAAAAATTTGGGACCCTGGGTGTTATATTAATTTTAAAATCATTAAAGAAGAGCAAATGAAGTATGGTGAACATATTTCAACGATTAATGAGGAAAATTCATTGAATATATTTTTTCTGACATGAAAAAAAATATTTATCTCTCTTTATTTACGAGGCGCATGAATTTTAAGTGAATAAAATTGGATTTCGATAGTTGAAACGGGTTTGCTTGGTCACTAGTGCTTCAGAACAATTCTCTGACACACATAAATGAAAACCACTTTCATCCCAACTATCACGGCCATTTGCTGTTAGTATTTATAGTATTATGAAAATGGAAAGGAAGACTGAATTATAAATAAAATGTTTTAAAATGGTAAACATATTGTAATACTTTATTAGAAAGTGTATGACCTTCATGCGTAATGATATAATGACTACACTTAGACCACAGAACGACGTTATAATAATATTCAATCCAACATTTTTATATGAGTCGATATTGCCAAGTCATTACCACTGCTTTATAACGTCGATGTGACGTCATAAAAGTGTGCCTTTTTGTCGTGTTGGCATACATACCGACGTCTGAGCATATCACAAGATATAAGTCACGGACTTTTGCAAAATGTCTTGTAGACGTCTGTATAACCGAATTATGACCTCTGTGTGCTACTTGGGTAATGGGAATCTGATTTGACAGAAAATGGTGGAGCACAACAAATAAAAAACTTAAGAATGATATACCAAGATATGTTTGATATGCTTTGTAGATAAACAATAAAAACCCAACCTCAAAATTGTTAAGCCAAATCGGTATTTGGTATACGTGTTACTGGAACGCTATAAAATGATATACCAAGAGTTGATTGATGTGCAGGCCATCGAAGGGATAGCTAATTCTCGTATTTCGAAAAAAATCTAAACCCACCTTCAAAAATGTTTAGCCAAGTTCATTTCTGTTATACGTGTTACTGAAAGGCTATACAGTGCGGCTTTTCATAGTACATATGAGCATTATTTAGGTCGCAAATTGGATTATTGTAAGGATTCAAAATCTATACCATTGAAACGAATTCGAAAAATGAAAAATTATTAAAGTCATGAATCTTCCTATATTGAGCGTATTTCATGTTTCTCATCGCAATTGTGATTTCGTAGAACAGCCATGGTTTGAAGTAGAATTGAATTACTTTTCAACGGTGTACAACTCGACCTCTATGCTTTCGAAATGTGCCTCCAGTGCTCTCTGTCGAGTAATTGTAATATATCTTCTCTTAGAAAGTAGTATCGGTAATGCCATTCAAAATATGTTCTGTATCATTGTTTCACATCAAACCGTTCAAGAGTTATCGAGGTAAGGGTACCATTCAGATCCGCACATTTGCTTGACATTTCAAATGCATATTGTGAAAAAACGTATTGTTGAGTTGATGTGCTGCCCCCCCTTCTCTCTCAAGCCTCTATCGAGCAATCACAATGTATTTTATTTCGGAAAGTATATCGGTGATAACATTCAAAACAGTTTCTGTCCCATTGTTCTACGTCAAACCGTTCAAAAGTTAACATGGGAGGGTGGAAAATATAAAAAATAAAAAGCCGCACTGTATAGATTCGCAATCTTGACTAGTTTGTGAAGAATATAAAAGCAGTCGTATTTCGAAACTAGGTAATCTAAGAGTTCACCCACAACTCGGTGGAGGGGAATAAAGGGCCTTTTATCAATAAATACCGTTTTTTTTAACCGACAAAACCCAAAAAAGGGAGGTTCTCTAGTTGGTATTTTTTTATCTTTTTTTTGGGCCCGTTTTATGACCCCACCGAAAAATTTTTTTTCTGGAAGGCGGGGTTCCCGTTTTAAAATTAAAAATAATAAAAAAAATTTTTCACTTTGTTTTTTTAAATTTATAATTTTTTGGGGGGATTTTTTTCGAATAATTTTTAAAAACAAATAAAAAAAAGGGGAAAAAATAAAATTTGTTTTTTCACTTATGAACTTTGGGCCATACATACGTATTTGACGATCGCTACTGACATTTTTCTTTCCACATCCGTCAAAACAATTATATTCCATGAGAGGATGGAAATATACGAATAATGAAATGAACAACCGAACAAAAAATAATTTATATTACAAACATAGTAAAAGTGTTTAAATATTATTTAACTGGCAATAGTTGGAAAGGGTGGGTAAGTAAGTATTTTAAGTAATAAAAAAAGTAGGTAATTAGATATTTTAGCCAAAAAAAATGAAAAAAAAACTTTTAACAAAAATTAAACCGACAAATCAATAAAAAAGAAAAAAATTAAACTCCCAGTAACTAAATTAAACTAAGTAACTAATTTTGAGTTGGCGCCATACAAACAATCAACGAACATTTAATTACTTAAAAAAATTATCGAATGTCACCGCGCAACCATAACATCATTTTACGCCTTACCTAATTCATTTGCTTGTTTGTTTGGCGCCGACTCAAAATTAGTTACTTACATTTGTTTAGGAGCTTAGTAACTGGGACTAGGAAGGTTTATTTTATTTTTTACTTTTCAGTTCCATATTTCGTCGGTTTAATTTTTTGTTAAAAAGTTTTTGTCTTTCCACGATGGTTTCTTCAATCATCTGATAAGTAATGGAATGCGAAAAGTTTTCATTATTATGTCATTGACAATACTTGTTTTGATTTTGAGCCTTAAATTGTATAGCCCTTGCGAGGTTCATTGATAAAAAATGTGATTTTGTGAATGCAGTAGAATCATCATGTGATGAAATGGTAGAGAAACAAGTTCGTGGGGCGGGTGGAAAAGTGATTGAGGCAATCAAAGCACTGTTACAGAAAATGTAGAATGATTGACAAAAATGAAATTGTGGATACCCCTATTTTAGTTGTGCCAGCAGCTGTTTAGATGTCTGTAATAAAAATTAACGAAATTTATGGACCCTGGACTAATGATCTGTCAAAATATAATTCCTTTCAGTCCTTTTTAACTAACGAAAATAAAAGAGGAGTTTCTCTAGTCGACGCGTATATTTTTTTTATGTATGACCATGCTTAAGTTCTTACAGAGTAGTCCGATTTTGATGATTTTTTTTCAATGGATAGGGTATAGTTCGAAGCTGGTTCCATTTGGATATGAAAAACTTCAGTATGGGTAGGAAAATGGGGGATGATTGTTGGTTCCCTTACTGAATTTCCACTTCTTAGCCGATTCTACCACGCATAACTTTGTACTGGGTTATTCGATTCAGATGATCCCTTTTTCATTGTATAGGGCATGCTTGGAAGTTGGCCCCATTTGAATTTAAAAAAAAGGTAGAAAAATAGGGGATGATTTATTGAATTCACACCTGTGAACCCATTCTGTTGAAACTTGACACACATATGTAGTTCTGATGACACTACAACTTAATGGAGTGCCGGAATTGATCCGATGATGAAAACGATGAACAGTCGTGAGATCTCCTCAACGGTTCACAGCAGCTATCTCGTCTTTGGGGTAATATGAAAATTCAACCCTAAACGGGTAAAATGGGGATGGGTTGAAAGTCTGTATAGTTAGTTTCAAAGTAAGGATGGTGAAAATTGGTATTTGGAGGGTCTTCGTCACGAATAAAAAATACATGTTTCGGTGTTTTTGGAAATTCAACCCCTAAAGGGGTGAAATGGGGATTAAATTGGGTTTGGAAGTTTGTATAGGAATAATGTTAGTTTTCAAGTTGGGGTCATGAAAATTGATATTTGAAGTATTCGTTACAAATTATTCTAGAAATTCAACCCCCAAAGGGGGAAATGAAAGGTGGAAGTTTATATGGGGGTTCCTTTAGTTTTGAAGGAAGGGTCATAACAATTGGTATTTGAGGTCTTTGTAAGAGATAAAGGAATATGTTCTAGTGTTTTTATAAATGCAACCGCTAAGGGAATGAAAAGAGGGAGGGGTGGAAGTTTGTGTGAAGAATCCGTTAGTTTGAAGTAAGGGGTATAAAAATTGGTATTTGAAGTTTCTGTTACAATTTAAGAAATAGGTGTATTTCTAGAAATTTCGTCCGTGAAGGAGTGAGTGAATTTGTTATAGTCGTCACAAAAAATATAAAGTCCAACACGGATGAAGTCGAGGGTTCCAGCTAGTTATAGTATACAACAATTAATAGTTGAAGTGAGGTGGGTAAGTTAGTATTTTGAAAGTAATCCAAATTAAGTTAGTAGATTTTAGAAACTGGAAAGCAAAAAATAAAATAAACCTCTCCAGTCCTGATAACTAAGCCCCTGAACTAATGAAAGTAACTAATTCTGAGTCGGCGCCAAACAAACAATCAACGAAGATCATTAAATTACTTCAAAGAAATGATCGAAATAAAATAATATAAAAATGCAACGTGAAATCTCCAGGGATAAACAAAAACATTCCATAAATGTGCTCTCCGCATGACCACTCGCAACGACGTGTGCTCTCACGCGTGTGTCTGTTCGGGTAGCTGTCATGCAGATATTGACTTCGAAAATGCTCGTCAATATCCGGCAAAGGGACGCTCCGCCGCCGCGCACCCCGCTGCTATAATTTTACCCTTAACTTAATAATTTGCTTGTTAATTTGTTTGGCGCCGACTCAAAATTAGTTACTCACATCAGTTCAGGAGCTCAGTTAATAATAATGAAACGGTTCATTTCATTTTTTGCTTTTCAGTTTCTTTTTTCGTTGGTTTAATTTTTAGTTAAAAAGTTTGTCATATTAATACATTGAGACATTCTTTCCTTCCATAAGTCACACAGATTGAAATCACCAGAATGTGAATGAAATAATATAGTTCTTTCGAATGTGATAAATTATTATTTTTCGCGTTGACTTTATTCTCTAGAAATGAAAACAATTAATGAGAAGTTTCATATTCAATCTCTATCTCATTCTGTTTGCAATAATCGGTTTTCTGTATTGTTTCAATGTTTTCTCTCAAAATAACCATGGACCAATCTGAATCTGAAGGTTCAATTTGTCGTTCATATTTTCTATGGTACAGTCAGAAAGCAAATTATTCATATAATTGATACTTCTGAAGCTAATATTATTCTATTCACAACTCAACATCACTCTTCGTAATTTTTGCTTTAGGGCTTGGTATATCACGTTCACAATAAAGTTATCTGAAACCACCAAAGTTATCGGTAAAGTGTGAGGTCGCATCAAGAGTTATATACCGTGTACCATTTTATTCAGACTTCGAACGGTTCAACATGTTTGGTAATATAACTTGAATTTTGTTGAGAATAAATTGTCATCATTTGAAATTGGTTAGTTGTGTACCAGAATTCAAGAAAATATCTTCAAAACATTAAAATTACTGTTTGGCCGCTGGTTTTGGCATCATTAAATTGTGTCTGATATCGGCCGAGCTTATGCCGAATGAAATACAACCCATTTTTCACATCAATGAATCGTTAGTGACTGAAATTGTATGATCTTTGATAACCGCTTGGTACACCGCTGTTCAGCTAGTCCTGTCTTCAATTTGCATGGGGTCGAAAATGCGGATAGAATATTTTTGCCAGAGAATGTCGAACTACTTTCCATCACGGTTTCGATCTGGGGGGTCATCTCTGGACGGAGATCTGGAACACTAACACTGGATTTGGACTTCCTGACTTTATTAATTTTCTTTTTCAGAGAGAGAGTGTGTGTTTAATAGTAATAAAGAAATCAAACGAAGATTAAGCTTGTGAACGAAAAGTAACTTTCTTTATCTGGGTGAGAATACTCTGTGAATTCAAATTATGAACTGAAGTAATTTAACAATATTCAAATTTCCTCGGATTTCAAGAGGTTTCTCAAATAAACAAAATTAATTAGGTTTAAATTGTAGATTTAAATTATCGAAAGAAGTCAAGAGATAATTTTCAACAGGTACCACTCCCATGTCTCTCTCCGACGGGAGGTTGGAACGGAATGACTATTTTTTTCTGAAACACATTGTAACTTCCTTACAGTGGCTGTTTTCGCGCTCAAATTTCGAAACGGATAGTATCTGACGTGGTTTATAGTCTCTGGGCTAGAGTATGAATAAAATCATATATTAAAATAAGACAAATACTTGGGAGGCTAATCTACATATTGGGGTATTCTCATTTTTCTGGGAATGTACTATGATTTTCGGTGACGTTTTTGGCTAGACGATTGCCTGATATCCCAGAAAAAAACTGTTCAATACCAGACACTCTTAACCATCTAATTCAAATTATGCCTATGGCCCATATATGTTGATGCAATAGATCTTTCTTGACAATCATATTTTGATTTCATTAACTTTTGAATATATCAAATATATAATTCCTTCCTAAAATCTCATGTTGCTCTTTGACTATCTATCTGTCCTTTTCTGAACGAGATACAACGTCACCCATCTCCTTGAAATTCGGACCAAGTTCTCCTGGGCGTTACCATCCAGCCAATCCAAAAATATATATTTTTTCCTTAATGTCATTTACAATAAAAACTCAACTACTATGTACATTTTGTTCTATATACAGCATCCTCTTCCAGGTTCCTCTTCCAGGGTAGGGGGACGGGAGAGGAGGAAGGGCACAGCTCATAGTTTGGGGACGTTTCTGACTGATCGCTTGCCCTCCCACGGGGGCGAAGTGACAGCCCCTGTTGGTGTTAGCAGGCGAGCTTTTACGACACCAAGACTACCGCTTACCTGGGTTTTGACTAGGACGACCCGCGTTTGGTGCAGGACTGCTCATTTGACTGGGGTCAAATATCTTGAATTGACCGATCAAATTGACTTCGTACAGCCCTAAAAAAGTTGTATCAATGTTTTATTTCGAAATAACTAATTCTCCCGAGGGTCGTGCCAGTCAAGTTCTGGGTTGTTCCACAGCTGACTATCATCCTTGAGGAAATCTGAATTGTAATTGAAAACGGAAACATTCTATATTGAATAGAATGATTTCTCTGTGAATTGAAAAATCCACGATAAAAATGAAGGTATTTTTTGTGAATGGAAAATCAAATAACTATCTGAATGAAAATGCAAATTATCAATTTCAGATTTTTTCTTTCGAGTTAGGGTCCTTTCAGAATATCTATCAGATGTAGTTCAATGTCCAGCGTGGCTTTAGCCAGGGAGTATTTGTTTCATTCACAAAAAATACCTTCATTTTTATCGTGGATTTTTCAATTCAAAGAAAAATATTTCTATTCAATATTCAATTGAGAATGTTCTTGAACGATGGAAGATAGTGACTGAAGTTTATCTTTCAGTCGCACATCTGATTTTATGAACATCCTGTTCATATTTTCAAACAAACCAATTTTTCATCTTAAGATTTTTTGAATGAGTTTTGATAACTTCGGGGTTGTCACATTATAAAAAGCAATTTGTTTGAAAAATTCTGAAATCTATATAGAAAGTAATGAAAAGCTGTTTTTTTCTGTTAATAGGAGGAATAGTGACGAGGTATCACATGTTTAGTTCATGTAGGTTTTTTATATATTGTTTTTATTACAAAACTTGGGCTTGTTGTGTATCAGCTGATACCTAGTATAAACTTTAAAACAAGTGAGAAAAAATTTATTGTTTTATATAAATTCAACAATCTATGAAATATATGTTGACCCAACAAAAAATTTGTGTTTTTCGGGTTATTAAATGGAAGCTGATCCAATATTTAATTTTATATATCGAACAACTTATCTTTCAGAAAATTCTGGATATAAATTGAGGAAAATAACAATTCAATGGACCTAGATGGGTTTTATATATCTATATTCATCCAACTTCATATTGGCATGATTAGCACTATTACGTTTTGTGAACTTCGATTCGTTTCTTTTTCAAATTCATTTGAGAAACATGATACTTCTTGGTAAATGCATCGAATATAAAACAGATGATGGAGTATCCGATGTTGATATGTCCTTGTCCTATGATTTGTTCGGCTGTCTATATCAGTAGAGTCCATGGAATTCAATATACAATGTGAAAATCTCAATCTCGATCTACACCATTATTATTTTATGAATTCTTCCTCTGAATTGTTGCGCGTTCTCTCCCCACCCTATTAAACTCATCCCAGAATTCAACTCCTGGACTCCATTATTCCAAAGGTTGATGGTAGTAAATCGGCATATAATCTGTGACAAAGTGGCATCTCGCAGGCTAGACAATCCAGTATATTGCACAGAACAACCGAAACACGTCGTCGTCAACCATTTCACTACATATGCAGAGGAAAGCTTTGGGCCGTTACACGTACCTAGTTCAAGCTCGATGTGGACAAGGGATGAAGGCCGGACAGGTGCGGTCACCTCATTTCAGACTTACAAACAGAATTGTTGCAGTGACGCTTACCTGCGATTGTCAGTTCCATTACGATTTCCTCTCTCTGGATCTCAAGAGATTCTCGTGCCAGCACTCAGGTCAACTCTGATGATAATGAATTATTATTCATTTAAGTGTGTGATTCTCGTCCCCTAAATTATCGTGCCTTGGGCGGATTAACGTCAACATAGTATTCACGGCATATTCTATTTCGGTGGTGAAGAGGGGGAGTAGAGATCGTTAGAGCACTTCCGATGGGTCTGGCTCCTCCATTGATTAAATTGAAACAGGATTTGATATTTCGGATCGTGTGAATGATCGAATCTTCCATTGTTTTCCAGAATCGGACTATTTAGGGCAAAAATACTTGGGTTATGTTTTCAACATTTCAGTGTATCAGTGTTTCGAAAACGATCATATGAAAACTCCAAAGCAGTGTGTCCTGAATAGATAGAATGATAGAATAAGGCATGGAGGTTTTTTGCGTGAATCTTCCAATTCCGTCCTCATTTTCATACTGGCATTTTTATTCGCTCAAAAGTTATTCGAAATATAATCAAAACTAGGCAGCGACTGTACCCAAGTAGCATTTTTAGTGGACGAGACGTCGCGGCCATGATCCTGGAAAACTTTGGAGTGTTTGACCACACCAGTGGCACGTAATATACACGGTTCTATCACGAGGCGGCTACCAAAATGGGTAACACTTTTTTGGTGGCCGAAATTGATGAGCAGATAGGAATTTGTGTTCTTCTAAATAGTTTGGAAATATATTGCATTATACACTTTTTATGTTTGTTAAGACACTGATAACGTGTTGAGTAGATGTATTTTCTCAAAATCCAAATTGATGAGCAGATAGGAATTTGTGTTCTTCTAAATAGTTTGTCAGCTTTTTTTTTTATTTTTCGAAGACTTTCCCGATGTTATGGATATCGCACGATAGTTGTCCATATAATATTTTCAACTGGATTTATACAATGGCTTGATGATAGCTATTTCAAACTATTTTGAAATTTCACCACTGTTTATAGCTAGGTTGATTGTGTGACATAAGGATACTTCTTCATTTTCAATTTTAAATTTTATTATATTCGATTTCGTTTAACTTCCCGTGTTAGTTCATCAACTGCGTCCCATGAATTCTTAGCAGAATTGGAGCTTACTAGTCCTCATTTGAAATAATAAATTTTAGTTTTTCTGAGAATTTAGTTAATTTTGGTATAGGTTTTTTTTTCGATATTGTTATAATTTTTGTTTGAGTTTATCGCGTTCCTCGATTAAGAAAATCATCTCTTTGGTGTGTGTGTTTTCTTGCGCCTATTTCTTTTTGTTTCAAAATGGTGGTTGAACGATCTATATATTTATTTAGTTTTTCATGAAGAATGCTGGTAACATTTATCACATCATTACAATTGAATACTTCATTCCAGCTTTTCTCTTTCAACATTGTTCTCAGTTTATTTGTATTGATTTTTTTTTGTGCTGAAGTTTTGCTTTTGGTTTTGTCGTTTTTTTTGATAATTTCAAAAAGGAAGTAATGGAGTAGTGATCGGTGATGTTTGTTCTCATAATACTTGGATAATATCGGTGTAATCTTCGTGTTTGAATTCGTAAAAAAAATACCCCAAAAACACTTTGCTTAGGCTCTAAAGCACTTGAAGCACTTTTGTGCTCGTAAGCGTGCTCGACACTTTTTTTAAATTACTTGGTGCTTTGGGCATTTTACGGGGGGGGCTTGGTCTTGGTAATCCTAAGCACTGCAGAACCAAGAACGACTGACCCGTTCACGTCCTTATTTTAACAAGTTAAGTACGTGATCAGATCCCGGCTATTCAGAGGAAAGAGCGTGGTCCCAAACCCCAAATCCTGGCCAAAATCAAAAAAATAAAGTTTATATTTAGGGAATTCTAACTTTTGGGGCTAAGTAGATGGAATTTCCCCCCTTACTTTCAGAGGTCGGAAATTGGGGGTGTTATATATAGCCGTTGGGATACCATTCTGGCCGGAACGCTAGAGCAGGTAGCATCGGTCTTTGGGGTAGGTCTAAAAATTCGTTTGTGTTGAAGGAAATAACTTGAGGGGAAGGAAATTTTGAATTCTTCAAATGGAATCTTTTCGGAAGTGGTCATTTATTAATCTTTTTTTTTCATATAAACCACACCGAGCAAAAAAAAATTAAAAAACTACTGTAAATTTCTGCCCGCGGCAAAAAAAGTTATGTTACATTGGAAAAATTAATAATTTGAAGACCAATCTGCCCACTTTATTTTTATCTCTTGAAAAAAACCCCCAAAAAAAAATCAGCTGTTTTAAATTGCCTTTGGTCCCGGGGAATTTGTTTCTTCGAAATCACATTTTTAAAAAAAAATTTTAAAATACGTTACCCTTTTCCAAATTTTTTATATATCGGGTTTTCTTAACAAAAAAAGGCTGGGTGTTTTAAAAATTTTTATTAATTATGAAAAAAGGGGTACTTTCAAAGGGTTAAATTTTGGGGTTTAAATTTTTTGGCTTACCTTCCAAATTTCAATGGTTGGTATTCAATTTGAAAATCGCTTAGGGTTTAAATTTTTGAAATTTTTAAAAATTTTCAAAAAAATTTTGTGGTTGCCCTAAAATTCCAAATTTTTTTTGGGGTATCGCTCATTTTTTTAACAAATACCTAGGAGACAAAAAATAGTGCATTAAATTTTGGGGATTGCAAGGGGCAAAACAAATTTTTAATTTTTTTCAATTTTTTGTTTTGGGGTATTGGGTTATATTTTTTGGATACATTGACCCTGGATATTTGGTAATTTGGGAGAATTGACATTAAGTTTTTGCATTAAATATTATAATTATTATTTTGTAATTTTATTATTTCTTTTTGAATTGATTTTTTGGCTCTGGAAAAAACAGTTGTTCATTGTTACCGACAGGAGTTGTTGTTATTGGAAAAACTTTGCATTTTTTTGCAATAAAATGTCAAATCATGGGGGTCGCATTGCCAAAAAAATCCAACCCCTTCGTTATCCGCGGATGAAAAAAAAAACAATTGAAGGATTGGACAAAATTGACTCTAAGTCTAAGGTCTTTTTTTTTTTCACAAAAGTAATATTCAAGTTTTTCAATAAACTATTTTATATTCAAATGTATTTGTATTTACATGTTTCCCAATCACTTTTCCCAAATACTTTGTAAATTTTTATTTTTCTTCTATCAAAAAAATCGTTCGCCCTTAAAACCCGATACCAAATTTTGTATGAATGATTCAAATTTAAAAGGTCCCCTTTGGCCCCATCTTTTTTTTGGAAACGGCTTAATTCGTTTCATCGATCTCAAAAAAAAAACCAGTCAATTTCGTAGCGATGATTCGAATTTGGAAGAAATTCCCATTTTGGGCCGCGATCTTTGGGCCAAATTTCGTGGGGAATTTAAATTTAAAAATTCCGCATTTTAAAAGGCCCCCATCTTTTTTAAAATTGACTTAATTGTGTTCATCGATCTCAAAATCTCGGTACAAATTTCGTGGGGATTGATTCGAATTTGGAGAAAAGGGTTGCCTTTTTTGGCGCCATCTTTTTTTTTAAAACGACTTCAATTTTGGGGTTCATCGACCCTCAAAAATCCCTGAATACTCAATTTCCTACCGATTGATTAAAATTTGGAAGAAATGACCCGCCATCTTCTTTTAAAAAACCCCCTACAGATTCGTGTTCAGCGATTTAAAAATCCGGGATAATGAACTTCGTAGCGATTAAACAATACCTTCTATATTTGGCCCGCCATTTGGGTTTGGAACCCGGGGGGGCAGTGTAAAAAAAAATCACAAAAAAGGGAATGAACTACAAAAAAACAAATAAAATAAATACAAAATGAAACAAAAAACATCAAAAATTACTAACTTTTTAATAAATACCACAGCAAACTGGGTGAAATATGTAATTGAATCATCGAACCTGGAAAATTTCTTCCGGAAAAAAATTGGAAACACTTTGTACTCTCCCCTTCAAACGAAACTGGAGTGGAAAAAACAATAATGGAATTGAACCCAAAAAATCACCAGGTATGCGATATCCGTTCTGAAACAATCAAACAAATTTTTAAATAATGAAAACTCCATCAACATTTCAATAAATCGATGAATGGATACAGGATGTTTTCCGGAAATTCTTAAAAGGGGGCCAATCAAACCATTATAAGGCGGGGATAAAAACAGAAATGACTTACAAGACCACTCTCACTGATCTCAAATGGGGCAAAAGTAATGAAAAATTCTAAAAAAAAGGAAAATTAATTTTTTTTTTAAGAATTGGTCTTTTCGAACAGATTTTTGGTTCAGGGAAGGTAAATCGACGGAAGATGTAATACGATTCAACCTCTTACATTTATGATGCTCTCGATAAAAAAAAAATCCATTTTGTGCATATTCGTCGACCTACCCAAGCATTCACACTTCCCATCAGAAACTTCTAAAAAATTTCACCCTTTGGACTAAGGGGGAAAGTCTATAATATCAAAAAGCTCTTATCGGGAAAGGAAAACCCGGTAATATTGATGGAACAACAAGCGAGACTAGGACTGTACCCTACGGGCCCCAGGGAACATTTTAGGACCATTCTGTTACAATTTATATAAACGGACTACTCAAAAAGAAAACAGCAGGAAATATCTTAAGTTTGCCGAAAAATTTTATTCTCTATAAATCTAATACATGGCAGGAATTGAAAACGCTGGTGGAAAAGATTTTATGCAAATAAAAAAAAGGGTTTTTGGATCAATAAACTGACGCTGAATTTCGAAAAAACAAAGTACTCACCGTTTTCCTCTTATACCAGGCTCACAGAATATGGGTCCGCTGAAAAAAGGAACTAAAAATCCCAAAAGGGGAAATAAATAAATATCTTGGGATCGGTAATAACCCCACTGGGGGTGGGACCACAAATTGGAAATGTTGTGGAAAGATAATGGGATAATTACAAAATTCAGATCCTGAAAATTATCTGGATTTTGGGGAACTTTAGAACATTATCAACCTAGTCAGTCTCAATTACAGTACGGAAAAATTGGATGGGGTGGAGTGACTGATCCGTAGATAATTCAAACATTATAAAAAAATATATTCTCAAAATAATGTATCGTAAAATCCTACTTCCCCTAGCGACGCCTGTTAAAAAGCCCGGTTACTCGACTGAAAACTATTCTCTTGAGTTTATTGAAAAAAATTAAAAAAGGCTGTATGGCACAGTCTACAAACCATGGCCATAAAACGGAAACAAAAAAAAAAGTACTACACCTCGTTGCGAAAAATATAAAGGTCAGCGCAACGCATTTTACCTGGTCCTCGTCTTTATAATATCCTCCCAAAACTTATTAAAGATATTCAAACAAAATTCTTCAAGAAAAAAACCAAAATTTGGGTAATGGAATAAAAAAGATCTTTTTTTTGGAAAATTTTTAAATCAGATATGATTCTGACATTCAGCAATGTTCCAACTTATCGCTTATCTAATTTTTTTTTTTTTATATGTATATATGTGTGGGGGGTTGTATGTTGTAATTTAAAAAGCAACATATGACATGGGTGCTTATGTATATTATATGTATACTTGTTCGTCAAAGGCATAGGCAGTCCCCACAAATGGAAACAACAAATTGATATATACTTCAGTGACCTATTCATTTTATTTCCTGGAAATTCTTTCCCCATTCATTTATAGTTGTTTTTCTATTTTTTTTTATCATATTATAGGCATTTCAAATTTTAAAAAATACTAAGCATAGTGTTTTCCTTTATATTGATTGGGTTATATTTCAAAATAATTCGATGATCATATTAAATATTATGTCATTTTTAAATCATCAAAACCACCCATTATCATAGGCAAAAAAAGTCACCAAAATATAACACTTAAAACTTTCTAAATTCTGTGCTTTCCTATTTCATTCAAATACTTTAATTTTATATGTTTTTTATTATTTTACGCGAATAAACATTTTATCATTATTTTCATAATCTGCTAAACTCCTGAATCAAACAAAAAGGGGGGATATTGTGATGCTGGAAAATTGATATTTTATTTGCAGAATCTGACACCACCTTTTTTTCCCAAAGATTTTTTCTTTTTTGCAAATTCATCAAAAAAAAAAAAATGGTTCAAAAACTTCCAAGTTAGCTTATGGATTAATCTAATGAAATAAAAATCAGATCACTTCCATAGGAATATTTACAGTATGACGTGACGTAATCAGTAAGGGTTTTCTATTGAAGCCCAAGTGATGATATGATTATAATGTTAGTTTGGAGAAGGCGATTCTGTTTGTGCAGGTTGATTTTTTCACAAATACTTCCCAGAGCAAGAAGATATATTAACGGTGATGAATGACCAATGAGGTATCACCAGTGTTACGCCTTAATTACAGAAAACTTTCTTCCTACAAAACAAGTTCAAATAGGTTTCACATGCTTGACGAAAGAACTGATGAGCATACGCTCGTTAAACCATACGTTGTTATTGGAAGACAATTGAAATGCCTCAAAATAATTATCAAGAAATAACCCTTGTACACCGGAGGCATAAATAACTCATCTAGGAGAAATTTACGATGAAAACAAGATAATGGATTTCCACTTGTTTACATCGCAGCGCGTTATCAATTATCATAGAACGGGTTTGATGCAATTGTACCAACAGAACGCACTATAAATTCAGTATGACAGCCATTAAATATAACTCTTCCTCGAAATTTTATATATTTTTCAATGACAAAAACAAACTATTAATTATTGAGCCTCGGACAAGTTAGAGATAACGAGTGTGGGAATGAAATCCACGCATGACAATGAGATAGGGTTGAATAGTATAAAAGCGCGAGTTTTCATATCAAGCAATTCATTCGGTGTTCAGTAGCCAAGCCAGTCATATCATAGTTGTTACACGGTAAGATGTTTCTCTCAAAAGTGAGGTTCAGAAGTCCATCGAATCACAGTATCGTACAATAATGATGAGAGTTTCCAATCAATGTAGTGAACGTCAGAAAACATTAAACTAAGCACCTGCAAACCAAATATTGAACGCTCAAGTGAAAAACAGAGATAGGACAACGGGAGTCCGCAATTCGATAGTTCACGATCTCTTAGAAAACCATAGCCATATCGCGCTATACTAATATACCAGGTGAATAAAATAAAATAACCAATTGACGCGGAATTAATTGAAATAATAATAAAATCAAACTAATTGTCGTGTGAAAACCTACTCCAGTGAATAAGTGTGAAACAGGGTGAGATATGTAAGTTCTTCTATATTTATGTTTATAGCAAGCCAACCTTTTTTTTAATGTGCATGTGTTTGTTGAAATATCTCCATAGTTTCGAGTTAACAAAGATCAAAGAAATTATTTCTAGCCGTTTGTGGCAATTGATTTCAAGATTGTTGTTAGTAAAATTATTTCGATTCTGTAGCCAACTGTAAAGTAACTACCAATAAGCTACACTCTTTTGTTGTATGAATATTGTTTTATTATTCGTCTATAGAACGACTGAAATAATTGTGTTTATTTACTAAATATATATGTACAGTCTAACATTTTATGAGTGCATTATTTTTGTGTTATTATTTCATGGTAAATTATTGTTTTTCGAAATTCCTCCTGAACGGTAGTACTTCCTGAATAAACAACCCAACGTTCCGGTATTGAAAGAAAGGAAATTTATTTATGTCGACCGCTCCATAGATTCATTTCCGGTTCGACACTTTTCAGGTAGTCGATGCTTTTAATACTGTTTTTCCCAATCTAACGAATAATGTCTGGTATCACAGGTGTGGTGGTTAATTCATAACACCCGTGGTCAGGCATATCAATTGATTCAGGTGTGCGAGTAATAATTGAGGAAGTACATTAACGCATATATATTTTCCACAGAAAGAAAAGTGTCAAACAAAATTTAATTTGAATTGTTTTTTTTATAAAAATTTTTTTT